>OX359277.1:2600000-2830000 GCA_947179155.2 Hedera helix
CTTCAAAGGGTTAGCTAACAATCTTTGGCCAATAGTCACAAAACTTGTCTCCTGATTTGACATAAACCATGCAAGAGAAGAAACACTGCATCAAATAAAAGAAAATTATGAAAATATGCAAAAAAGAGAAAAGAAAAAGAAAATAAATTACGGTGAAACCCGTACAACTAAAAAAAAATACCTTCCAGTAAATATATGCTCCCTAAGACCAAGAATACTAGGATGTCTCACACCATCATGTTTCTTAAGAAATTCTTGAAGCAAATTCCTCATTTTCAAAGCTTCTTCCATGTAGTTATCCTACAGAAGAAATTTTTAATAATCTGATAGTTGGCAGAAAGATACAAGCGGACCACGCAAGCATGAAAACACTGTACCTGATTCATATCTATAGTTTGCAAGCCTTCTCCACGTGTGAATATAATAGCATGATTCTGATTTTCCGGTTTTCCTTCACCCAACATAGCAGGCCCTGGAAGCTTTATTCGATAAATAACCTGCATGCAAAGATCATAGCAAACATTTGGAAGATGTATCAAAAAACAAAATTACATCAGGATACATGTTATATTCATGGGACCCAAATTACTTGTTTCTAGAACACTCCTGTTGTGTTCCCTACTTTCGAATGTCCAATAAATCCTAAGTAAGGCTTCTAACCTGCCAAAAATTCAGTAAAAGATATTTCTAGGAAATTGATGTCACTTCCCAATTATATGACTTGTGAATTTGCAAAACCTGATTGGCTGACCAATCCAGCAAGCATCAAATGCATTGCCTAAGCTCATGGTCAGAAAACTAGTAATCACTTACATGAGCTTTAAGTTACTTTAAACTTTCTCTTTCCACTGTCTGAGCTCTAGTTGACCCAGTCTCGCAGTAGTATTATCTCCAACTCTATATTAGTTGCAAATCAGCTCCCTCTACTGTCCACCCTCCACGGGAGGATTCATCATGTTTCTACACTACAATTCCCCTCAAGAGAAATTTTTAATATAGTACCAAATTATTGCAGTACTGCTCCGCTCTCACACCACTTTCATGCCCTGACCCCAAGAAGTTAACTACGTATCTTCAAATCTTGCCTACAATGGTGCGTTGTGAACGTTACCTCTAAGATATTTAGCATGGCAAGTATGCTATATGCTTCTCTCTCTACAGATTAAAATAATCACATGCAAAGGAGCAGCAATGATCAATTACAGTATAAAATAATACGGTTTTATGGACTCCAATTTCTCTCACTCGAGATTTCATTCTTCTCTTCCCTATATTCTATCCACACACAGAAACTGCCCTTGAAACCTTAGATTTAGTTAGATCTAGCTAGATTTAGTTCAAATGGCAAGCATCATTCAACTCATTATGTTCATGAAGTTGGAGATTTAGATTGTAATCTACAACCAAATTTTATTCACTATATTATGCAACTTTAACCTTTTGTCACCGAATGCATTTTGTAGTTCAAAATGCATTGAAATGTTAATATTAATAACTTGAAAGTAAGAAAATTATAAACTATGCTATAATTAAACAAGTTAGATGCAACTCCTGGTACAAACTCATTTGAATAAGGAACCTAAAATCAGAAACTAGCTCATAGTGAAGAATGTTCATACAAGATTGGAATCTTGCCATGTGCAACATAGGTGGGGTTTGGGGAACTCCCTATCTATGTTACCGTCTCTCTCTTACTCACTCACACAGACATTACTAAAAGGCTATGCAAAATTTGAACATACATCAAAAAGACCTTGGGTCTATCTTCTCTTGAATCTATCAACCCAGCCAAGTACCCACTAAACCCCAAAGTTATGGAATCGCCTGCGGTACCACATTGAGGCCATATGGTGTTGGCAACACTTGGGCTAAAGGAACAGAAATCCAAGTGCCATAATGAAGAAAGAATATTAAAGTAATGAAGGTTTGAGGGACAGGAGAAAAGCAGTTAGGGGAGGCATTACAGTTAACCACTAACTAAATCATTATTGACAAGATTTTTTTTTTGCTTCCGTCGACTGCAGTTTAAGTGCCTATTACTACCAACACTTCCAGCATGATTGGTGCGGGTAGCTTGGAGTCAAATAGGATTCAGCTATCATTAAATATTGTATCGTGTACGCATCCCTTTCATTTTTTAAAAAATATAAATTTTTACCTGGTCCAAATTTTGTCCTGGCTCAGAAGAATTTGACTTCGGCATAGCAGCCTTCACCAGAGCAGAATAATACACCTTTTGGTTAACTTTTTTTGATCCATCTTTGCTAGGCTCTTCAACCTCATCAATATAAGCTACACGGAGAGATGGGTACCTGCCGATAAATAAATAAACACAGGTTCTAAGTTATATAAAGTTATAAACCAGTCACTCAGCAACACAAATAACTTGACACTTACCCTGTCATAAGCTTTAAAATATCTTGCGCACGAGGATCACCGGACCGCTTGTGAATCCCATATTGCTGGCATGATACCACATATGTAAACTTCATATCAGCAACTGCTTGACATTGTGTCCACAGTGATCGCTCTCCTTTCATCTGATCCTCATTTAATTCAATAGCCTTATAGCCTTCCATTAGGTCTGATCAATGGCAACCAACAAGTAACATAACATTAATACAATTAATTTATAAGAGCAAAAAGATTATTCTTACAAATTATGAAACAAAGCACTGTGACCTGCCATAAGACTAAGTACCTTCATCTTTCGCCATATCAAGGAAGGCCTGAAGTTCCAAGGCTTTACGATAATACATCATACCTCTTACTAAAAGTAGCAAGAATGTATCAGTCAACTAAAAGAAAAAAACTGAATGTGCTAAAAAGTTTAAGGAAAAAAAAAAGATCTTGGAGGGTACCCTTAATGGCCTCTTTGTGAGTTTTAGTTTTGGGGGAAGGGAAGGGGGATGGGCAAAGAAAGTTGTTCTTTCCAAAAAAAATTGGAAAAAAAAGAATTTTCCCTTCCTTCCAAATTAAAACTCACAAACAGACCCTAAGCCAACTCCCACCCCCTTCACAGCCCCGCTGGAGGGTGAAAAAAGAAAGTCCATACATATGCACAAAGACACATGGCATACCAGTTTTAGTCAGAGTCTGGCCTCTGTATGATGCCCAAAGCCGTAAATGTTCTTCTAATTCGTCTGATTCTCGAAGTCCTTCTTCACTGTTGCACTTCACCCGCTCAAGAAAATTGTTCCATTCATCTACAGTTGATTGACTGTTAGTCCAGTACCAAATAAAAAAGACAGACCTCTACATAGAACCGGCACAAAAACCAAACCTGGAAAAATCTTCTGCAAGTAAAAGAGAATAGAAACCCCATCTTCATTTGGAACTTCCAAATCATGCAATGAGAATAGAACCTCCTCCGTGTAATAAGGAGTCAAAACACTACAAAGAAAAGGTTACATCATGTCTACTACAAATAAAAACAAACCCTAAAGCTCGTTAACTAGCAACAATATATGATAATAATACACTGGCTCATGATACACAAAACCCATATGCTCCGATATTTTATTAGTAATATCATACTAAGTTTCATATATAAATGAAAATACGCATAAATAAACCATTTTCTCGACATGAGTCGATAAAAATATGTCTGTCTCTGTGTGTGTGTGAGAGAGAGAGAAAGAGTATATCTATTGCTATGATTTTAAGTCTATGCCCTGACTAAGTTCATCAAAAGCTAATTATTGACATATTTCCTAGAAAATTAGCAACTACATAGTTATTTTCTAAGAAAAAAGTTAATAGAAAAGAGTTCAATAATCCGACCCACAGAGAAATTCCAGGAAAATGCAAGCCGCAGATAAAACTTGAACATACTTGCATCTTTTCTTTTCTTTTAAAAATAGAAAGAATTTAAAAAACTTACGAGAAAGAAAGCATATTGCGGACTTTGGGTGCTGAAGGCATGTCCATAAACAACGAATTGGAGAAGAAGGATATGCGTCTTCTTGCTTCTAGGTTTGATGGAACATCCATCGCAGATTCCTTTACTGTAAGTAACAGATACAGTCTTTTAATCTGTAAAAGACAGAGACAAAGAAACTCATGAGTTTAAAATGAAAACCCATACTGTGACAACTAGTACCAAAGCAGACCACAAAATTACTCTCTCTTTCCAAGCTTCAGATTCTGGAGTTGGGAATTTGATTGCTCCAGCAGATGCAAATAACTGATATTGTTGGTCAAGTGGGGTCATCCCCTCATGTCCTGACCCACCATGAATTGAATCCACCAAACTATAGATGATAACATTGGTTATTACATCCAAACAGTAAAGCTAAAGTTACAATATAATCATGTGCAAGCATTTACCTGGATATATGATCTTCCATCAATATATCTCTTGTCACAACCTCTAACATGTCCTGGAAAAGAATCACAACTTGATCCCTGTCCTCCTGCTTATTCTCTAACTGTAGAAATCAACTAATTAAGTTTGCAATTCTGCAAAAATTTCATTTGAACAGGAAATATTAACGTAATTTACGGCACTTGGAGACTTACAAGGTATTTGATAAGCTTAACGAAGTGATCATAGAGGCTAGGAAGAGCACTCATTTTGTATTCGCTTATCAGATCACCCTTTTCAATGTGCTTGTCAACTTCAACAAATATATAATCAATAACCCTGAAAAGAGACAATGAACAAATTGATAAGAAACAATAAAAAAGAGGAGCACCAAAAGAGAAACAGTATGATAAACATAAAGACATATCTTAAGTTCTTCTAATGAATATTATCAGATGAACAAAAACTTACTCTGTTTCACGAGCACCTTCAACCACACCTTTAATGATGTTCCGAAATGAGGCATAGCACTCACGAACAGCACACGACATATAATTGTCAGTCTCAATCCTTTTTTTCAGCTCACGGTCCTTCCCATTGCTGTCCTTAGCCATGTCCAAAGCTATTGGGATCTGTTGAATGAGTGCAGGATGATACGGGGGGGTCATCAGGGATTCAAAATATGCAGAAAAAAATAATTTGGATAAACTGAGATTAAAAATATTTAATCCTACACATCAAAACTGCTAAAATGATGAAAGAAAATTTTGGTTTGATTAACATAACTTAGCTTAAAGCCTTAAAGCTTGCCACCTTTCCTTAAGTTTAAAAGTACGATATGAAAAATATAATACAATACTAAGATTAACAAAGAGAAAATAGTTGATCAACACCAAGAAGATATTTTGAAATCTGAAAAACTGAGTGAAAACTATTTACAACATCTGCTTTTTAAGTGTCTTGTGTGGGCTGTAGGCAACCCAAAGCTTAATTATTGGTTCATAGGAAAACATGTCAGTTATTTATATTAACTATCTTTCTTTAAAATGTATTATAGTATAATACTCTAATACACTGAAAATTGTAAGACAGAAACTGTTTGCTTTCTCGATTACCAATGGCCAGTGCCAATGAGCCAAATAGACCATATTTAACTTTTCTCAAAATCAAAAGGAATTTACAAGGCATTCCTTTTATCATATTAAATCAGTAGCAACGATTTTTCTGGCCCTAACTCTTTACCAAAACGGTTTGATGCATTCCTCACCATTAGATCATAAAAGTCGATGTCATCTTGGGACTGGGATGCATCTTTTTGATGGTACATAACTGGATTACTCAATTTCAAGATCATATTTACATAATTGAGTTACCCAATCTTAATAACCCGTGAACCCAAGTGGGAGCCTAAGTCAGCAATTACATTTATGTAAGCAAAATAAGCTCCAAGTTAGAATTTCATCGTGGCCTCTTACATATATCTGCACACAGGGTTGTTTAATCATTTCTTCTTTAACTAAGTTTACACAAGTTCTTACGTGCACCAGATGCCTCAATATAATTTTGAAAAAGAAAAGAAAAACACCGTGATAGTGATAATATATAGCCCACAAAATACTTGGCTCAACAAATCCCAACATCATTCAGTTATGTACTAGTTCTCAAATTATTATTATTTGTTGTTGGGGAACTTGAGAATCCATAATGAAGGCTCTCATATAATTGTTGATCCCAACTTGATCCAAAAGCTAAGCTTAAGTTGATAGGTCTAAGACCAACCTTGTATACCTACTGAAAGTCAAACTCAAAAGTCAAAAGCAATGATAATGAACTAGAGATAAACCTTGCTAGCAAGCAAAAATGGAGGCCATTGTACGAGGTCCAAGTCACGGTCAGCCCAATACGGAACAAGCAACAGGTCCATTTCCCTGAATTTGAAAAAAAAAAAAAAAGCTAAGCAGTAATTACAGATAAAAAAAATAACTTCTAGACGAATTCAAGACTTTAAATCCAGTAACAGTAGTCAACAACATCAAAAGTGATTTTTCTTTGAGGGCAGTTTCCTGAAGCAGTACTCATGTCTGGTACCTATTACTAATAAGATCTTCCTCTCTAAAACTAGTAATTATTTTGTTCCACAATTGAGCAAATCTTGCAGCTTCTTTCTCTTTATTGGATGGGATCTGCAACAATCATTTAGCACAAAATTCATAGTAACGAGTTCAGTTTTTTAAGGGGAAAAACAAGAATACGATATGAATCATAGAAATTGAAAAACAAATAAATACAAGAGAAAAATTTACCCCAGCAAAATCGCGTGACAAAATGGCCTTAAATCCTTTCTTCCTAGATAGCTCACTTTTTTCCTCTGGAATTAAACAGGCATTGAAAGCACCAGGCAAGGATTGAAACCGAGATCTTAGCATTCCCAAAGTTCGAATCTGGAAGCCACACAGAAGTTATTAGTTGTGCAACTACAGAAGCATTAACAAGTCAGTCAAGGTATTTCCTCACCTTTTTTTATATGGTAAATAGAGGACTGGAAGTTCTGAAAGCATATTTTATGTAATACTCAAAACCATCCTCTCATTCAAACATCATAGCAATTATGTGTGGTGAATAGAAAGCTTCATGGAAGAAAGGGAAGTGAGAAGGAGATTTGAATGTTTTTAATGCCTACAAACAGTATATTATTTTGAAAATGTTCCATTAACCATATGATTGAACTTTTTCAGTTTTAACAATAATTTTACAAGAGCAAAGAAGTAACACTTGCAAATTCCCACCCCACTGGGGACAATATCTAATAGTTAACCTTCAATCAGATCAGCATGTTTGGACCAGGGGTCAAAGTCGTGGTATCGGAAGCCACAGTTAATTCTAGAATCGGTAGGGTATCGGTATTCATATCAGGCGACACAACAAAAAAAATATATATCGCATAAAATTTGAAAAAAGAAAAAGAGTAAGCAAATTAATGAAATAAATACACGTAAAGTTGTCATTTAATACATAACATTATACAAGTCATATGTTCACATTTTTTGGACTTGTTAACATTTTTTTGTGATATTGTAATTTCCTTTTATATGGTCCATATACCAATATCTGATGATACCTTACGTCTCAGACGATACCTTTATAACCAACGCATCTAAAAGCTTAAGCTGTTAGAGAGAGGGCCCAACAATGTATATCATGCTAACACATATCAACCAACACCATTACAATTGGCCACAACCATATGTATCAGGCAATACTTTGAACCATGGTTGGAACAAGTGAGCCATTTCTTATCCAATATTTACTTATATGAAGTCTAACTCTCTACAGTGATACCCCTTCGCTTCATCCAGATAAACTACTAACTGCCTCAAAAACTCATGCAATAGAACAATTCTTCCAGAGAACTATCAACTGTCTCACAATCACTAAAGTTGCTAAGAACTAGATCTCGAACAATGCATGCAAATTCTATAATTCTCTTGTTTTTTAATTCTTTGCAAAATGATTGACTAACCAGGTTATCTGCTAACTTTAGCTGAGACCGTTAGTTGAGGATTAATACACCTATTCTAGACGATGTGGTCCTAAATGCAAAGCCCACGCTTGCTTGCGATTTTCATTCGATTATTAGGATTCATTTATATATTTATGAAATTATCTTTATCACTATAACATGTGTGTTATGTGCAGACAGAATGATGAGTCACATTCTCATTAATTTTGAATTGTTCGGTTGCTTGGGTGTATGGAACTTTATTTTGGAGTGTTAAAAGAGGAATGGGAGTGAGTGCCCGCCTCAATGGAAAATCTATGGCTTATCCATTTTATTGGATGAGGATGGTAAGATGCTTTAAAAGTGCTCGGTTTTCTCTGCTTTTAAGGTGATCTGGACAGACCATAATGCAAGGCTTTTCAGAGATAGCTATTTATCTTTCACTTTCTTGCAAGATCAGATCTTTTCCTTTGCTTCTTAATGAGCCTCTATCTTGGGTGGCTTTAGGGTAGTTTCTATTTCTGATCTTTCTACAAATTGGAGAGCTTCTCTCTTTGTTGAGTATTTACTTCTTTTATTCCACTTCTTATAGGACAGGCGGACTCTGGACTGCTTGTTCCCCTTTTGCTTGCATTGTCTTTTCATGAAATAATTTTTCTTTTACCCCAAAAAAAAAAATCTATACATTTGTGTGTGTGTGTGTGTTACTTAGGAATTTTGTTAGTTTCTTTTTCATGGATTCCAGTATTTGATTACCTATAGAGGAGATTAGTATGTATTGGATGGTTAGCTTTGATGATTGATTATTGATAATTTGATATAACTTTCTCTAAATTCTCTATTCTCTCTTATTCTACTCTTCTATATCCTATGCATTTTCTCCTCCAATATATTTCGCATCATTGTTCTAGCTTAAATGTACCATAAAATATCAATACTTCATGACCATGAGTAGCCAGAGACATCACTTCTTGTTCTTGAAACAAAAAGCAGAGAAAAACCAGGTTAAGGACAAAGAAAGAAAGCTCAACTCACCTCTCTTCTTGAAACAAGCAGAGAAAAAGCAGGCTAAGGACAAAGAAAGGAAGCTCAACTAACCTCTCCAAGACGTCGGAATGCACCATATATACCACCAAACAATGTGGAGAATATGGCATACCAGATCTGGGTATCCATAAAATAGACCTAAAACAAACTCCCGTTAAAGAGATTATACTACAATGGGCTAAATGAAAAATAGGAAAGAAAGAAAGATAGAAAGATAGATAGATAGATAGATAGATAGATAGATAGATAATTCCATAACCCATACAAGAATAATTGGAGCCCAGAGTGCTATCACAACACCGATATTGTTCTTTGCTGCAAATAGGTAATTGCATTTATAATTAGGGAAAGAACGGGAGTACATAAAGAATCATGAAGCAAAAAAATAATACATATTCACTAGGTTCGGTCATGTTCATTACCGCGGGGGAAAAATTCATGCCACTGATAGGTTAATATGTGGACACTCATGATAGCTTTTGTTGGACCAACAAGAGGCTTTATCTGCAATTGGAAAATCAGAATGTTAAAACATATCAGAATTACATCAGTATTAATGAAATTTATTTTATTTCACAACAGAGATTCAGTATGATTGAAAAATCATAGTATCCTTTTCAGGCTTTTCTCAACAGCTAGTAATTTTTCACATAAATCAAATTCTTTCTTTTTCCATATTCACTTAAGATGGTAAGACTCTTACACCCCCCACCCCCACCCCCACCCCCACCCATAAAATAATAATAATAAAAAATACTTACTGAAGCAAAATTTTGTAACTAAATCAAAACTTACTACAGCTTTTGCAATAGGTTTCAAAATCACTAGGCAGTAATGTTTTGCTTATCACTAAAATAGTTTCTGCTGATTTCTAGGCCATCCAGTCTGCAGACAGAATCATTAAGGAATCTCGGTATTATCGGTATTATCCACTTCAACGGTGTTGGGACTCGCATGTAAATGAAGGGGAGATTTAATAAGAAAATATGTGAGTTGGCCCATTCCCAAATCGGTGTTCGAGTGTGAATTTGAAGGTTTAATATACAAGGTTGGCCAACAACCTATTAGCTTAAACTTTTAGGTCAAATTGGGTTCAACAATTATATTTAGGCCTTCATTACGACCTCCCGTGGGTCCCCAACACTTACTACCATTACAAGTAGCAAGAGAACATCCCTTTTAGCTAGCAACTATTGTTTCAACTTCTATGCAAAACTAAAACTCAGGCATCCACAAGTCAAATTCATTTCATTAACTTCTTTATTAGCACCAAATGAACTTCTCAAAATATTCCTACTTTCTCTTTGATATACAGTCAAGAAACATGACTAGCACAGGACCCTCAACAACTCAAACATAGAAATACCCAACATTCAAAATGCACCCCACTTTACAACCAGCGGGACCATTGCAAGAAACTTTAGGCACTTAGTCATCACAACCCAGAGTCAGCCTTAAAACATAAGGAAGATAAGGCAAGTCACTTGCATCAGTCTATTGTTTGGCCTCATCCGGAAGTTGTCTGATTTCAAAACTCAACAAGGGTATACAATCTGAATGGTCATGAAATTATATCAACACAATGTTATCAGAAATATGTACATTCTCTAACCATTAGAGAACATAAAAGTCTAACCCAAATTAGTGTCCTCCTAACATTTTCACCCATATATTAGAAACATTTAGCCAAACTCAACACGTGGATGTAGTAAATAAGCTATATCAACAAATTTGTTGAGACAGATTGTCATTTATCTACAACAACCATAACCTGCTCATTATATTACTGACCTCAACAGACCCAACAAGCACATCCATCAGAACATTGTTATATGCATAAACCAAAAAGGAAAAAAGAAAAAAAAATCTAGCCCAGAGAATGGTAAACCAAGGCCCCGTCTATAGAATAACCCCCATAAAATAAACAGAAGATTAGTTACTGCTAATATAGTTCTGTATTCTTTGTTTTTTCAGGTGGGGTTAAGTATTAAAATTGATTTCTATGGGACATAACAGCACATTAAATCAGCTTAAATAAGGAACTGGAGAAGCACCTCTAAGTAATAACTGAATGCCAACTTTGTCATTATAAGGAGCACCCAAAACATTGTGTATCTGAAAATCATATCAAGAATAATAAGAATTCAAGCAATATGTCTTCATGCTGATAACAATAGTCAGAAATTTCATCAAAAGGAACCTTACTTGAAAAGAGAAAAGGTGCTTTCATGCATTCCCCTCCCGACATAAAGCCGAGGCTGCAAAGGCATCACAGACAGTAAGAACTAAGTACTGTGAAATTGTCACTCCTCTTAACAAATCATCAACACAACTCTAATTGGAACATAGAAAGTAAGAAAACAAAAGGAAATAAGGCATTATGCACCTGTGACCACCACATCATGAGCATCACAATTTTGTAGTTTGAGCTTTCTAGGAATCGACGAATGAAAGGGAAAAGAAACAGTATCCCAGCAAGCATATTTGGTGACAAGTAGATAACAACAGCCAGGATGAACAATGTAGGTGAATTTGAGCCATTGCCGAACCAACTTTTAATTGTTTGAGCAAGCCCAGGAGGATTCTCCCACGTGTAAGCATAAGTGACTGGCAGAATTATCACCCATGCAGCAGCAGACACAACCTTTAATATATATCTAAGCTTTACATGGAATGACATGCTTTGCCTTGCCTTCCAATTAAGGACTACATCAAGAAGAGCTGCAAATTCGAAATAACAATTATCACAATGGAAAATTCATTAAGTTAATTCAATATCAGCTATGCCAATATTATTTAATTCTGCTTCTGTTATCTATTCCTCAATTCTTTGAATTTGGGTCCAAGCAATGCTATTTAGAATAAAACCGTTCGCATAAGCAAAGCTCCCTAAGTTGCATTTCATCTCATGCTGGATAAGGAAATAAAAGTAAATAGTAAAGACAAAAGGGGGATTCATGGTACATTTCGTACAAGAAAAAGATGGAACGAGTGAAAGGGAGGGGTAAAAAGAAAAGGATTGGTGAAGCGAAAGAAGAACAACTTTCATTCTCCATAGACTGACAAGAATATTTCCTCTCATTAGCAGAAGGGAAATGGAAAAGAAAGGGATTCGCTCAACTGTTGGGATTTTCCCCTTAAATAAATCTCTTTTGTAAAAGGGTACAACTGTAAAATCTTGATACCTGATACCTATATCACTTTATGCAGTTTACATATTCGAATATTACAATCCTGTTAAGAATTTAATAGAATTACATAGTAAAAGACGAGAAATAATGGCAAGGAAATAAACTCCACTATTTTTAATTCCATCAAAAAAGAAAAATGATGAAGAAAAGGCCAAAATGTCGTCGTATAAACGTCAAAGGTCATATTAATTCACACATGCAGTATATAATATACAGTTTTAACAATGCAAAAACTGGTAATGGTCCTTTTAGAAACTGATACGAAGTTGGATATACTAATAATATTAAGGTAGCACCAGCGTAAAAGAAATACTCAAATTACCTTGCCCAAGCTTCAATATTGCAGCAGTTATAAATACACTAAGTACTTTCTTGAAAACACCAGCCTTGAAGATTGAGCTTGGTGCACCGGAACCATTCCAGGCAACAATTATCATAGCCTTAACAGACATACAATTTTACAAATGTTGACAGATAGTTAGAAGAGAATACACGTGTACAAAACCAACAACTTACAATAAAATACAATTACCTGTAAGCATAGTATAAAGAAACCCCACATTCTATCAAAACTTCTAAAAACATGCCAGTATGACCGTATCTCAACAAAATTAACTTTTCCCACCCATCGATCTCTATTAGCTGGCTTGTTATCCTGAATATTTAAGTAAAGAAAAATTCCTCAAAGATCAAATTAACGTCAGAAAATGAACAGGTTAAACACAGTGCAATACAACTTATGACAATTCACGAAAATTAAAAATAAAAAAATAGTTGAAGAATCTCTTTTATCAAAAAAAAGAAAAATAAGTAGTTGAAGCATCCAACGCAACTCAATTGAATAATTAATAGAAAAACCTGGAAGGTATATATTGGGTCATATGGCTTACCTTGCTAATGTAGTGAATCAAGTCAAATATGTGGATAAACCAAATTGTGTTATTTGGAGCACATATGGTCAATGGGTGGTGCAGAAAAAGATTTCCTTCTTAACTATCATGCTAAAGCGTTTAACCCAATCAATTGGTGACAAGTGGAGTAGCCAACAAGATTTATATATACTCACAAGGCAGAACTTGTACAATGTTGGACACTTATTTTATTAATAGGGGTGATGGATGAATCTCTTAGCCGTTTAAATTCTACATTAAGCAATAAAACCCAGATATAGAAATTCAATAAAGATTGATGACAGTAAAAATAAAAAGGTATAAAGACAGTGTTATGCTGCGAAGATACACACTAAAATAAAGATAAATTCTAGCTACAAGTGACATAATGGCTAGCTAGACCATCCTTACCACCAGGATGAGACCTTAATAAACTTGTTCAACGAAGAAGTCCTATTTTGGTTTTTTCACTCATTATATTCACCTTTAGTCTTATCTTGCCTCCCATATTTGGAAAGCCAAGACCCTTCTAAGATCTAGACATTTGACAAATCTATAGTTCCTGAATGGCTCAATACATTATCCATTGATGCCGACACATTAGAGATCGCCAGATATTTGGGAGTTCTTTTATCCAATCCTTTTGCTTCTTCTTGTTGGATGTCTCATCTATTACGTCTTCTTTTTCTTCGGGCCTCTAGTGAGTTACAAATAGAGTTTGACAAAGTCAATCTTTGATGTTTCCATCATCTATGATAGAGCTGCAATCCTACATTTAAATCAAATTCTGTTTTATTAAAGAATCTCTTACATGTTGCTCTGGAACAATTAAGAAATTCTCTAGAATATATAATTGGTGGCATAGGCAAATGCTTTCAAGCTTTTTTACGATTATGTAATGTGCATGCAAAGGTCAGCGTCCCATGCACACCATTTCCTTAGTGAACCTTGGCAAGGAGTACGTGGAGAGAGAATTCTAAAAGGATTCTTGAATTATGATAATTCTATAATCCTCTCTAACAACTCTACTGATCACTCCAATAATCACAATTCTAGAATCCTCTCTAAAAGAGCTCTTTAGTTAGATATTTTTATGAGGCTATCTTCCAAGAGATTATTGTATGAGTAAGGATGATTTGGCATTGCAGCCTTGCGGGGAGAGAGGAATCAAAGGGTCTTTATTGATGTTGATTTCCTAGTCATTTTCATTGGAGTAGTTAGGCTGTCTCTAGTTCCGACATTTAAAGAGATTGGGGTCTGTCCTTTACCGATAAGGACTAATACTCTTCTTCTTTCTTTTAAGTCTTTTGGTGGGATCCTTGTCCTCCTTTGACGTAATTTGCTTCTTTCTAAACATCTCTCTTTCATTGAAATGCAATTTAACTACAAGAAAATAAAATTAATAAATAAGCTTTAGTGGTCCAAAAGTCCACTTCATTTAGCGTAGAGCATTGTTGCTAAAGGTGCGCCTAGGAGTGGGGCGATGCGAGCAGCGAGTTTTGGGCCTCGCCTTGCCTGAGGCGCAATGAGTTCAACAAGGCACGTGCTTCAGCATTTGAGGTGTGCGTTGCGGGCGAGAGGTGACCAGGATCAAAGAGATGCTCCAAAATCTTAGCCATTGTTTTTAACCTTAAAACCATTTGGGTTGTTCATTTCAACTTAAAGGAAGAAAGAAAACCAGCATATACAGAAAAGGAAAGAAAGATAGGAGAAGTCACTTGCGACTTTGATATGTTATTCATGACTTTTATCTGGGTAAGTTGTCTTCTACTTCTTCTTCATCCGTGTTAGTCTTCTTCTTCATCCAACCAGGTAAGTCCTTTTTGGCCGCCTTTTCTTTCACAAATTGTCACCACATAGAGCAATTTGCAATCTGTTTCTCTTCTCTTCTTCTTTCTGTTTCATTGGAGAAGGCTCTTTGCCTTTTAAGTAATATCTATAAATTTTATTTATATATTCATATATAATTTAGAAAGAATATTACTACTCCCTTAGTCCCTCTATCCAGAAAGAGTATCGATTGAAGTATCAAAACTTGTTCAACTTATTTAGGAGTTTGAATGATAACTTGATATATAATTTATTTTTGTATATGCATATTTATACTTTTTTACTATGTGTACCTCACTTCGATAAGGCACGCGGGTCAACTGACCTCACACCTAGACCCTAGGGAGACATTTGCGCATTAGTAGCCTCGCGCCTTCAATAACTTTGGTGTAGAGCTATTTGCAACACGATGTTATGATACGTGACAATGACTAGATACTTATTAATCCCCCCCCCCCCCCCCCCCAAAAAAAAAACCCAAAAAAAAAAATCTTCTCAGGCTTTAAGAAGCTAGCTAATAATTGAATTCAAAAATGCTGCAATGGAACTTCAATTACAAGAAAATCAGATAAGACTTAATTTGACGATCCATTAATGTCTCTGGACATCATATTTCAGTCACAACTATCTATATGACTTAATAAACAACATTAAATATGGCTTACATCTAAAATCTATTATTTTTGAAAAAATTATTTTGATAGCAAATCTATTTTGCATGCATAATAGTTTGCAATCCTAAAAAATGCTTCTAGTGAACTACAATTCTATAAGATAAACAAGGGTGCAAGGAAGAGTGGATTGGATAATACAAGACTTGAGCTCCTACATTATTTCCAGCAAATTCCTGCCATCCCATGAACATAAGCTTGATCTTTGACAGTTTGACTACCAGTCCATAAGATATGGAATGATATTTTTACATCAACTAACCATATATAAATAACTACAAATAAAAATGCCCTCGGAAATGTATTTGAACCAGCAAGAGAAACAAAGTGTAGCCAAACACTTGGTCTCTTTGTAAGTAGAGGATGGGAACCCCGAATGTAATGGAAGCACATATAAGATATAACCTCTTTGAATCTTGGGTGTAAAGTGAAACATATTCAACTTAATCATGGATTCCAGAAACATGTGAATTTTGAATAACATCATTTTTCTGTTCTTTGTTTGAGTTGTAATATTTTTCAACAGCTGAACAAAGATATAATAAGAAAAGGAAATACTGACAACAGCTTACCAAACTTTTATCAAAACATGGTTCTTCTACAGGCAAACAAAAGAAATCAGCATCAGCGCGCATTGGCCAGCCTAGACGAAAGCAATCAACCGACCTAAGATATGCCAGTGAAATTACTAATGGAACTGTATACAAAATGATAGGGAATTGATTAAAAGAAAATCAAGTGTAATACCAAAAGTATTCATTTAAATCATCGTAGTTCCTCCACTGGGAATGCTTTGATTTTCCTTTTTTGCTCCTTGCAGATTCCTGTCAAGAAGCACCAAGTCACAGACGCAATGGAGAGATCGAATATAATGCAAAATCTGAAATTTGTGAATCGAATGCAAGCAATACCTTTGCGATCACTTCATAAATTGGAGTCACAACTTTTCTCAAGAATGCTTCTTCTTCTCCTCCGTAAGCTGGCTTTACATTCTCCCCTGTCATAGGACTAACATTGCCAGCTAGCATACCATATAGCTCAAAGGCCATCTGATGAAGACGAGAACCCAAATAGTTATTACAATTATCTGAACATGTCCCAGAAAAAGCAATGTAATGCCTGACTTATCAGAAAGGATCAACATAATGTCTTATCATAAGAGACTCCATTACTCCATATTCAAATTATATTTGTCTCCTAAGAAAAAATCAGAAATCAATAAGTCGACAGGATGAACTCCTCAATAGCTTCAGTTTATTTCTAAAGAATAACAAAATAAACACCTAGGGCAAGAATTGGGTTGCAAACCCATGAACTTGTCATGAAGCTCAGTAGTTCTAAAAGCTTAACTTATTAGAGAGTCAATGCGAAAGTGCGTATTAATGGTCTACCACTTCCACTCGCTTCAAAGAGCATTGTAATGCACAAAAAGGAGCCAGAACGAAGTGCTTCAAAATATGATGTCTTCTCAAAAGAGCTTCCATACATATAGAATGATTTACGGACAGAAAATAGAAACAAAAAAAGGAGGTTAAGAACTTAGAAACCAATATGTGCCAAGGATGAACTCCTCATATAGCTACTTTACATTTGTAAGGAATATATCAAAATAACCGCCTAGGCAAAACTTGGGTTATTGCGTCGTAAATTTACAAATAAGACTTTCTATAAAGGTACAGCCTACAGTAAACTCTAAAAATTTAACCATATTAGAGAATGAACAAAAAATTTACTATCAATTCTCTATATACTTTACCTCACATAAAATCAGCACTCGCATGTTGCAGACTTACAAACAAACCAAAGAGAGTACACAAAAAAGAGTAGCAAGGCCAAACTGCAAAACATACGGGTACAAATGCAAGCAGCGAGCCAAGACCTGAACCCAATACATCCTCAAACAGAGATTTGTTTATAACATGTTTAGTTACCTGTAACTCTATAAGCTATCTAAATAGCTGTCTACGTTAGTGGGTCAATACCCATGTCAACACTTGACACTGGGATATATGGGATAGTTGTCTGGCACTTCCCTTCGGATAAGCCATTAACATTCGTATCCAACAACAAATTAATTACAAAACTGTAGGTAGCACTATTAATATAATTTTTTCAATACACATAACACTTGATATATTCCTTTGCATAACTGCTTTAGAATAAGTGAGCAACCATTTTGAACCCTCTATGTTACATAAAACACCATCTGCCTTTATTCAGTGTCCTGTGTTACCAGAATTTCAGTTGTTTTTCCAACTCATTGTTGCCAAAAAAAAAAAAAAACAAGGACATTTCCAACTCTATTTTTAGGATTTTTCATTACAGCATGTCAATACTATTTCATATTCTCATCTGCTAGCCGTGGACTATAGAAGTAAAAGCTGTTGTGCCACAATATACCATATGTTAATATACAGTTCTGAAAGAATTAAGCATCCCATGACATACATGGTGATAAATATAGCAAAGGCATTCCGGCATGAATCTTAAGTTGGCAGCTTCCCCCCATATTAGAAGAAAGAGACCCATGTACAATAATTTCCTCTGTTGAACTTCCTGCTGTATTGTTGGTAACCTATAGTTTCATAAATAGAGAGCAAAGTGAAATAAAAAACTAAGATGAAAAACAATTTCAGATCAAGCTTAATTTCTAAACTAGCCAAAGTGGATATTATCATATAAGTGACACCACAAGAAAGTTTGTTATTATATCATTTGAATTATAGATACCTGGCATCAGTTTCAGATGCCAAAAGCTGTATGCACCATTACTGCACCTTATATTCCTTATCCAACTCTAATTTCCAATTTATCAAGACATAAGAAAAAATTGGCATATATTATTGGTAATTTCTAGTTTGATGACTTTATGTTGGACTCCGTTGCTTTGACTTTTGAGAGAGTAAACTTTAACCGCTTTCCAAATGATAGGGTCTGGATAATAGTATAAATATAATACTAGACAATTACCCTTTCAACTAAAAACCTAGTATGAGAAACCCTTACCACAAACTACTTTTGCGATCCAAATACTTGCACCATTTTTTATAGTTCTTGAACAGTTTCTTCATCACTTCATTTAGTGCACGCTCATCCAGCTAAGGAAAGGAAAAGGGAAAACTATGTCACAAACAAATGAAAAGCATTGAAAGTTATAGGTTAAAAAGAAAGAGCTTATCTGATATGCTACTCGTCTAAGATTAAAAATATTTTTGATGTTTCAACCTTTTCGTTTGCTACATAAAGATCTCCCAAATTGATAGTTAGAATGATTCAACACAAAGGGGAGCACAACCATGCTTGATGAATTTTGGATGAATGACAGAACACGGGTGAGAAAAAAAAACATTTCATGATTAGTAGTTTCAAGTAGTGTTCTAAAAATCGTTAGGTGGACCTAGGCGGTGGAGGGTGGTGCGGGTGCGCCTAGCTCTGCCTAGGCGATGCATAGGCATTTTCCTAGGCGGACTATGTGTTTTCTTAGACGGTCTCATTTATTTATTTTTCTATTGTACATACTTGATATACCATTAAAAGCATTTTTAAAATTTTACTAGAAACAACACCAAAAATACAATCTTTTAAGGCTTAACAAATTTATTTTAAGTATTGTGGAACTTCAAAGTAGAGGTCTGATTCTATCTAAACGGAAGCCTAGGCGCCCAACCAAATTGAGGCAGTAGACGACCGCCTAGCGTCTAGGGAGGATTAAACAGACTTAGACAGGGATTTTTAGAACACTAGTTTCAAAACTATTAAGCATTAAGGGGCTTATTAAAGTTGTATTTCATTTTCTTCATTGTGGAATGAACTTTTATATAACAGAGAGCAAGTAATGGCAATGCAACAGACAATAGGCAGATTGTGACTCAAGGATGGGGTGCGATGAAGGCCATGGTTCTGAAAACTTGGGGCCAGAGAAGATGATAGTAATATGGAGGTGCTGGCAATTTGCCCCACATAGTTCAATAAATTAAAGAAACAAAAAACATGAACATGTTTGGTTCTTGAGAAGACAATAATCATCACTAACCCATTGTTAATTTCCTAGCAAAGAGAAAAAGAAAGATAATAGTATAATCCCTGATAGAGAGGGGTAGAAAAGAATTTTTACATAAGACAAACCTTGGGTTGTTGATCAGGCTTAGGGAACTGTCGAATGTGAACATTTGCAAGCAATAAAATAAGGTGCTCCCTTTGATTTGCAACACTATCCTTCTGCAAATTGATTCATATGATTAAACTTTCATAGTGCTAAAAAAAAAAGAACAAAATAACAATCTTTCTGAGATTCAAGGAGAAGCCATTTTTCTTGTGCTTCTCTGTTAATAAGAAGCCAGATTTAATCATCATACAAGCACTAAAGGCTCAGAAACTAAATTATTTTACCTGAAAACCGAACATCACTTGAAGCCAATCTAGGATATCTTCATCTTTTTTCTTCTTGTAATCCCTAGGCCATGGAAGACCTCTGGTATTACGAAGAGCAGAAACAGCAGCTTGAATCTGCACGTTATAAGAAATAGTAATATTTCAGCAAAGAGACCTATAAAAAGTTAGAACACCAAAATAGAGCCAATACACTCCAGAACTTGGAAACAAACCTCTGGATATTTCATAATTGCCTGATTTGCACTATCCGGGTCAAGAGGAAGAATATTGTAAGGAACATAGATCTCTGTTTTCTCTGCTACTTTATCATGAGCCTCCAAAATCTGTGTAATTGGTCATCTTTATATTCATTATGTAATCAATAGAAATTCATCTCTAGACATAAATTTACCAATTACCATTGCATTTTAAGAACCATATTCTTTTATAAGTGTCTAAAAACCACACAAAGAAGAGACTTCTACTTGATCTAGTATTTAAGACTAAAATATCAGTAAATGTATATTTTGTCGTAAGTCGTACCTCACGATCAACTTCCACAGATTGCGTCTGATTAACAGCTTTCAAAACCTCAAAGAGAACATTAGCAGTTTGATATGCTTTGGTAAGCTGCGCCCTGCACAACCATTGAATTCTACTGTCAACTATAACACATTGCAAAAGTAGTAAGCAAAAGCACAGAATCTGAAGACAAACAAATCAGTGACCAAGCAAGTTATCTGAAGGTGTGGCTTTATAAACCATACCTATCAGCTTTATCAGCAGCATTTTGCAATGCTTGGATATACTTTTTGTAGTAGTGCTGATAAAAGCTCTGCATCTCACGTGCATCACTTTTTTTGACTCTCCCCATCAATGTAGGATCATTCTCCTGGAGAAATTGAAGTAAAAAAGCCTATCAAATGTTAAGACTGTAATATAAAGATCAAAATGTGAAAACATGTATCAGAAGGTCCTACAAACTTCATAATATGAGTGTCAATATGTATAGGAAGCTGTTTTAGTGATAGCCAGAATGAAGCCCTAAAGCATTTTCCTAAAGGTTGGTACTTCATGGAATATCATAATCACATTGATTAAATCGGATTTTAGTGAAAAAGAATGGGGAAACTTTGTAATTTACCCTTTCAAGACGCTGAAGAAGGGCAGTTTTAAATTGGCGAACACCACGTCCACTTGAAGTAGGGTCCAATCTGTGAGCTTTCTCAAAAGCATAAAACCGACCTGCAACCAAAAACATGCATCTATTATAATACGGGAAAAGAGAAAGGACCGGAAACAATTAACAATATCTGATAGGGGAACATAAGATAGAGGAATAAGAACATGTAATCTGATGATTTCCACCTAACAAGGAAGATGTGAAACAAATGAAACACGAACCAAAAATAGAACATTTATATTACTTCTTAAAGATGGAAATAATACAGATGTTGTAAATCAATTCAATAAGTAGGTCTCCAAAACATCAAATTCCAAGATTCATAACTCAAACACAGTTGAGAGATACTCCAGCAGTAGGGCATAGCTACTCATACTCTTCCATGATAGAGTCAGCATACCAAAATTCACAAAAAGAGATACTATTATACTAAAAGCTACAATCTTGTAATTTAACATGTCATCATGCAAGACAAGAAATTTTTTAAGAAATCCTTTCCCAACTCTCATTTATAATTTTATAGGTTGAAATCCTTTCCCTTCTCCATGTGGGGAAAGTCCTAGTTGGATATTTGAGGGAGTAGTATCACTAATAAAAGTGCAATTACACTTTATTTTTTCTTTTCTCCAAATTATAACTTTAAAATTTAAGATGGTACCAGAGTCATCGCTTGCCACTGCCGCTGCTGACTTTCCGACAACTTTCTGACAAAAAGTATTTAGTCAGATTTTTCAGTCTCTTTTCCAGCCAAATGTATGGCACACTTTCCCAATAAAATATCAAATGTTTTTATGGTCCTATGTACCAGCATACTTTTTCCGTCATTTCTCTTAGCGTGTTTTTTGGGTCATATTTTCCAACAAACTTCCCTATTTCCCTGAACATGGTTATTTTTTTACAAGATTTTTTCTTAGATAGTTACCATGGCTCACATTAGCGAAGTTGAAGTCAGTATGGTTGATAGCTGCATTGGTAGAAATGGTAATTGTGACTCCTATAAAAATTAAAAATCGTTAGCCAGCTAATAACTTGTTTGAATACTAGCTCTACCACCCCTAGTTTATTTTCCTCTACTCACTCAATTATATGTCCCCTTCCCTTTTCAATTATGGCATTTTTTCTAGCTCATGGATCATTGATTTAGGAGCATATTAGCATATGATGTATACTTCTAGTTTGTTTCGAACAGTCGAACTTATAAGACTTGTTCAGGTTAGGATATAATTTGAGTTGCACATGGTTCCCATGCTACAGTCCAAGGCAGGGGACTAATAGAGTACACTCCTCTACCTCATCTCTCCTTTCAGTGACTTTTTTTCCTTCTCATCGTTTATTTCGGGACTTGGTGACTGGAAACATTGTTGGCAATGGTAAGGCATGTGATGATGTGTAAGTGTTAGAAATGTAGTCCATTCCTTCAGTTCAGACACATTGATTCATAGAAGACTACTTAGAAGAAAGACCAAACAAATCATTTAAGTCATCTCCAGTTGTTCACCATTAGAGTTTACACCGATGGCATAGACATTTAGGTCATCACTCTACTGGTGTGTTAAAACATCTCTTTCCCAGATTGACAAAGCATTGTACTATGGCAAATTTCTTCTGTGAGTCTTGTAAGTTGGCTAAACATAAATGCTCCTTTTACTCTATAACTGATAATAACAGGAGTCTCGTTCCTTTTTCCCTAATTCTTTTAGATATTTTGGTTCTCACGAGTTGTTTATCTTTCTGGCTATTGTTGGTTTTCACCTTTATTGATTGTTATTGTTATTTGGGGTACCTACTTCATCACATAAATGAAGTGTTTGAATGCTTCAAAACCTTACACCACAGAGTCCAAACACAATTTCATGCAACTATCGAAATCTTGCAAACTAAGAGTGATCTCATGAATATAAGGATGGTAAAGTTGCATCTTATCTATCTGCTAATTGTATCATTCATCAAACTTCTTTTGTTCAAGGTCCTGAGCAAAATGGAGTCATTGAGCGAAAAAATAGTCTGTACTTCAGGTTACTTGATCTATTATGTGGACTGTGCATGGTCCCAAATTCTTATGGGGAGATGTAGTCCTCATTGCAGAATGCTATAGAGTTCAGCCTTAAGCTACTGCTATAAAAATCCTAATATAAAGAAACAAATCACCATAATTACGGCTAACTCAAGTACCAACCATCTTTTGTTCCCGTCATTTTCAATATATCAAACAGATGACTTTTAATACTTCAAAAAGTATCATATATGACTTGGTATTTTTAGCTCTCAAAATAGTAAGACATAGATTTGGTGAAGATATTGACAAATAAAATCATTTTATCTTCCATTTAATCAGTTACAACTCTGAAGAGCTCAAAGAGACAACATACTAACATTATGAGTTCTGGTTGCTTAAATTTCACTGACTACATTATTCATCTCACATCAAGAAAACTATTTAAAAAACTCTAGACCAGCTAAGTAAGTTGATATAAAATTTCCTTACACAGCACCCCAAATAGCTAATTTCATAACATATTTACAGCAATAGCAAACTTTAATTTGAGGGACGAAAGTAAATATTTTGGAAGTCTATCTATTCCTTATCAGTAGCAAAAACCCAATCAAGCATTCACTCAAACAAGCAAAAAAAAAATAACTTCCACAGAATTTCACACAAGTATTTAGAAATTGTGGCAATTATTACACGGTGATAAAAAAAAAAAAAATATATATATATATATATATAAAACCATAACCATAAATAAGCATAAGAAAATTAAGGTGGAGATAAACTTACATAGATAAGCAACCCTCGGATTGCTTGGTTCAACTTCATTGGCCACGCGAAGAATTGGAGCAATCTCAAACAGAGAAGATGGCACGACCTCACTGTCGAAAATCGACTCCCCCAAATTCCCCGCAGTTTGGGTCCGCACTAACCGCCTCTGGGGCGTCTGTTCAGAGCCCCCTCTGGACGACATTTTTGCAACAATTCAACTCAAGAAAAGCCCTAAACACACATACATTACAACATTACCAATCACTCGTAACTATAACCAGAACCTCATAAATACATAAACAAAATAATTAGATAGAAACAGAGTGCTACCAGCTCAAAAAGAAAAACCTTAACAACACAAACATTACATTTACAACATTACCAATTAGTGCAAACTAAACCAGAAATAGATACAGATCATAAATACATAAGCACATTTAAATCTAAACATTATTACACAAATGTACATATATAAACTATAAAGAAACAGATTTAAGGAAAGAGATAAAGAAGTACCAAGTGATGGAAAAAGCTAGGATTGAAAATCTAACATCTGCAAAGAGAAGAACAGATCAGCTCAATTAAAAAATGTACTATAATTTGAAGGGGAAAAAGATTGATCTTACCTCAATCAGATAAAAAGAAGAAGAAGATTCTCTTATGGATTCAATGCATGAACAAATTAAACCCTAGGAGAGAGAATAAGGTCAGCTTTTAGAGAGAGAGAAAGAGGGTGGGGGAGGTGCTGCAACTTTAAGCTACTTAGCAGCAAAGGAAGCTAATGAGATGAAGTAAGAGACACCGGAGCCAAATGGAAATATTTGGATTTTAATTCTGCTTTGGTGAGTGGGGTACTATTATGTCAGTTTGGTTATTGAAAGAAAGGGTCTAATGTTTAACATAACTACGGTAATGCCACTAGTATTTCAAAATCGGTACCTCGGTATTTTCAACAACAATTCCGCTTTTATTTTAAAAAAATTATAAGTGTTATTTTCAACTGACAAATAAATAATAATTGGGTTCTATATTCAAGTTAGGAAATTCTTTTTGAAATTAATGAATTTAATTTATGAAAATAATGTATGATCTTTTATGAGATTATCTCGTATTAGTTGAACTAGGCTAAAAATATATGTTTATAGTTAAAAAAATCTCACATATAAACGAAAAAGTGAAATAAAAAATAAATGAGATTAAATAAAAGATGAAATAAAAATAATAATAAATAATTTAAAATAAGTGAATGGAGGTAGGTAAAATAAAAACAGCTGACATATTAAAGAAAAAATCTAAAAAAAAAATTTTAGTAATAAATAAAAGAGTTTGATTTATATCACATCAATATAATGTGATTTAAGTATAATAATTTATTACATTGGCATGAGATTTTTATCTATTTAATTAGGACAATATTACATATATAAAAATCGATGATAAAATCAAATATTACATTCATTTTAATCATTAAAATATGGTCTGTCAGACACTATTTTTTAATAATTGAGATATATTTTAACACCGATTTTTATAAATTTATATTTTTTTATTTAATTAATCAATAATTTTGTTAATATATAATAATTTTTATTATTCAATGCATATGTGAACTTAATGTCATTTTTGTTTACAAGAAAAATATTTTTCCTGCTTTTTTTCTAACATATCATAATGAAAGTTGAAAAGGGTAAATTTGTAAAAGGACGTTGTTAAAAAAAATGTAGGGAATCCAATGCTGTAAATTTAAGAAATGAGGCGTGGGCATTTTAGTCTTACCAAGTTCAAAATTCAAAAAAGCAGATTCTTTAAAATCGAGAACAAAAAAATAGAAAAAGATAGCCGTTTCAAAATACGTTCTGTTTACCAATTTTACCCCCACCGAATCTCATTAATCTTTGCCCTTGAAGCGTACCATTCCATTAAATTCTATGACAATCCAGTCATTTTCCGCGGAGCACGGAGCCCGAGGTTTCATGGCCTTAACACAGTAGTGGGGCCCTTTTGGGAATTAGAATAAATAAAATTATAAGAATTTTTATTTTTTATTATTATTTAATAATATTACTCGGCTAAGGGAGACTATGGTCGCCGGTCGGTTTGTGCGGTCTAAAGTCTACTTTCTTTCACTTTGGCTAGTAGGTCCCACTTGTTCGATCACAGCTCGAGTGTACCTCCTCTTTTTCCTCCCAAAATTCGGTGCATTGGTGTCCTTCATACCAAAATACAAGATAATTTATTTTTCGAAAAAAGTTAATTTATAATATTTTTAAATTTAAATTTTGAATAATTTATTATAAATTTTATAATGAATAATTTTTTTAAATAATTTATAATATTTATAATTAAAATTTTAAAAAAATATTTTAATTATAAATTTAAAAATATTTTAACTTGATATTATAAATTTTATCATTTGAGTTTCAATATATGATAAAAGTTGTTTGACTTACTATAACCATCAAATTTAAAAATATTTATTAAATATATTATAAATAAAATATTAATACTCTCACTATTTGAAAATATAAGATCAAAAAAATAATTAACACGTAATAGTGTATTATACTTCTTTCCTTTGAAAATATAATATCTTACTAGTATTTATTTTGAGTATAAAAATAGTTGAAATTGATTTTAAAAAATGGGATTTCTTAATATGTGTCCTAAGGATATATGTTAAGCGCGAAAAATAAGAGATAAGACCCACTAAATATTATTTGTTTATGTATTTATACTAAATTCAATATATAAAAAAATAATATACTAGTGGACCCCATGTATTGAATTTAGTGCAAATATATAAACAAATAATATTTAATAAATCTCATCTCTTGTTGACCGCATAAATACCATATTTGACTTAATTAAGTTATAAAAAAATATGTTAAATACTATATTAGAATTAAATATACTAAAGTATTATCAATGTTATTAAGTTTTGGGTTCATAACATTTATAATTTACTTAATATAATTAAACTTATAGTAACAATATAATCAAATTATATAACTAAATTGCATATTAAAAGTAATTATATTGAAGCTAAATAGCATTAGAAATAAATAATATTAAAGATTCAAAAATCAAAACACAAAAGTAAAGATGGATATAGTTTTTATCTCATTTCGTTCATCAAATCAAAACTAGGGTAGTAAATGGTAATCGAAAAATTCGTATTCCTCTGCATCTATATTCCGAAAAAAACGGATATTATTCGTATTCGAAAAAAATAGATATATCCATATTCGATTTAAAGGTATCCCTAAATAAACAGATACGAATACTGATATAGGTGTATTCGTATTCGTTTAATATCCGACTATAAATATATCCGGCAGATAGCGATTTTATATATATATATATATATATATATATATAATAAACAAAATAATTTTTTTAAGTGGTCTTTCTTATATAATAATTAGTTTTTACTATCATACAAAAATTATTTTTAAAATATGTCATTTCACTTCTAAAAAATAAGAAATAACACCTTTATTATAATATAATTAATGATTTTTTACTATTATAAAGTTAAAATATCTAAAATGTATCATTTAAAAAGTGTTATAAATATCAATTAATTGTTATAATTGTTAGTTCCCGAAGGCACACAAGTGATCTAGAATGGGGGGTTGAATAGATCTCTTAAAACTTTTTACTTAACTTCAGAAGTTTATCACCAATTAATTCATTTAATCAAGATTTGGTTGCACAGCGGAATATTAGTTTGAAAGCTCCCCTTAAAGATTAGTAAAACTTCTCCTTTGAGTTAACACTGTATTGAAGATAACCAGTTGTCAAGTTAACCAGTTTTAGCAGTTATATATATATATATATATATATATATATATATGTATATGTATATATGACAGAATGTAAATGACTGAATGTAAATAGCACCAAAGAGTTTTAAGTGGTTCGGAGATTGAATAACTCCTACTCCACTCTTCCACTGCAACGAGTAGGAAATCCACTAAGAATGGTTCATACAGAACCTTTCAAGCCCATCAGGCCTGGAAACTCTGGTTCACTAAGAACCCTTCAAACCTAGCAGGTTTGGCTGGTTTAGTCACTAAGACAAGGACATAGCTGCCCTCTTCAAGTCCAGCAGACTTGGCTCCTTTAGTCACTAGGACAAGGACATAATTGCCCTCTTCAAGTCCAACAGACTTGGCTCCTTGCTTGTTGATAGATGTTGGAGTTGCTACTGAGTTGTTCATTGTCATTAAATACTCAGTAGCAGGATGTGATCATTCTTGGAATGATATTGAATTTGACAATAATGCTTGGCTTCTTTATTTGCTCAATATCTTCTTGTGATCACCCATTGTGCTGCTGGGCTTTTGTACTTTAGCTCTTTTGGTACTTGATAACTTCTCGAGACGAACTCCTGAGATGATTGTGAAGCTCCTTCCTTTCGGTACTCAGTTGTTCTTTCTTATCATAGACAGTTTATAGCTTCTCGAGATGGGCTTTTGAGATGACTGTAATGCTCCTTCCTTTTTGGTACTCAGTTGCTTCCATGTCTGTATCAAGTTGACATTTAAGCTTCTCTCTACCACGTGCCTAGCAGTTCTGAACACTTCTCTTGTAATAGAATTGTTTCACTCTATTTCTCTCTCAATTCAGTATAGTGTTCTGATGGATCGTGGAGTTCTTCAGCATATTCATTTTCTATTTCACTCTACGATCTGTTGTTATCCACCATCCTTTCTTGTATTTTTCAACAACACTTTTCTGTGAATTATTAAAGCCTTTATATCTTTGTGCCTATTTTACCGTTGAAAGATCCGTTGGGTTTCTTTGGCTTTGTGTAGATCCTTGATATATTTGATGTTGACTTTCTGTTGCTTGTGTCAGTGTTTTTTCCCTTTTCTGACATATTCTGATATATCAAACTGTAGCTTAGCTTTCTCTGAATTTATAGTCGTTGTACTCACAGATTTGTTCAGCAAAGATTATTATATTATTTGCTAATTAATCTTCTGATCCATCAATAAATACCTTCCTTGACTTTTAGAACCAGCTGCTCTGATGCATTTAGAGATGTCTCTTTAGTCTGACTTTATTCACCTTTTTACTGAGCAGTGGGTCCTGACTTATAGTTGTTTAGGCACAAAGTCTTCTGTGACTTTGACATGCATCTGTACCTCAAAAGCACTTAATCTCTTTCGAATCTGGAAGAGAAATATACTCTCTCCTCTCGCACCATATTGCAGTTATGATCATTTGCTGCTTCTTATATTGAATTCGTAAAGTGATTGTCTGCTCATTCGGACTCTACGAATTCAGCTCCACTCGTTACTTGAAGTATGTCGAGTAAAAGGTTGAGTTGGAGCGATCTTCTCTTTTACTCTGCGATCTTGCTGTTTTGTTCAGATCGTAGAGTTTGTCTGCAGTGCTTTGCGTTATGATTCCGTTCTACTTAGCTTGTCCTTCTGCGTTAGTTGTGAAGTTGCTGACTACAGTACTTTACAGTGGAATCGTTGAGTTGTTGTCTTAGTTGGCACATCCTTTATTTCTACTCAACGATTGTTCTATGTGTAGAACAGTCTTCTGTATTGTCTTTGACATCCGGTTTCACTATATGATTTTTTCTAACTGTGCAAATCGTATAGTTCTCGTATGTGCTTGTTCTTCAAGTTTACTCTACGATCTTGCTAGATTGAGTGTATCGTAGAGTACATTTATTCTCTGATTCTGCGTTAACTGTTGGCTAGCTCAGCTGACTGTTCGACGATCGTAGAGTTATGCTCTACGATTTGTACTTGATCAGTTAATTTAGCTTGTATATTTTGTAGACCTCTTGCACATCTGTTTCTCTTTGATGATCGTAGAGTTATCCTGGTAAGAAGTCGTATAATTCACTCTGCGAATTATACTGAATCGTTGAGTCTTCTTTGCTCGGAATCGTAGAGTCCATTCTACGATCATATATACTGATCAGATCTAACATAAGATCAACCTAACAGATTTGATATTTTCTAACTAAGTCCTTTCTTACATTATTACATCATTATATATTGAAAGGACTTTACAGACTCTATCATACATAAATACAACAATGATTCATTCTTATGCTACTCTGCTTACATCATGCATCTTTTATGCAGAGTGATTCCTACAGAAAGATCAACCAAACAGTTCTGATCTTTAAAATCTAAGTCCTTTGAACACATATATCTTTTAAAAGGACTTAACAACATTTGAACAAGATAACTCTCATTCTCTTTTATAAGCACCAGATAGTTTTCAACAAGATCAAATTTGTGTTATACAAGCGTGTCACAGTATTTGAAATAGATAATATATATCATACACACATGATCAAGTAGGCACATAATTTGATTAACATATAATCACTTTGTCAATAAACCACATAAGCACTTTTAGAACATCTACGCACATAATCAAGTAAGCACATAAGCACATTAACACGTAAGCACATTGTCATATACACGTTGACAATCAACCATGTAAGCATCTTTACCACAATTATTTTTGCAAAACAGTCATCATCATCAAATCAAACAACCTTCAACAATAATTATAGATTATAAATATTTATACAAATTACAATATTACTCAAAAACTAGTTTATTAATGGACATTTAAACTTTAATAAGTAGAGCATTTATTTTGAAATTTAGAATTTCAATTAAATTTTAATAAGTTGAGCATTCATTTTAAAATTTCAAAATTAATGAAAACTTGTAAATCTGGTAAACAGGGTGAAAATCTGGATGGTTCAAACACAATTCCCAATTTCTCCATTTTCAACCCAAATTTGTAAATTTTAAGTTCCTAATTTCATAAAACCCACGTGATTTAAAGAATACAAAATTGTAATGTTTGAGTATCCATTTTATACAACCCACATGATTTAGTAGGCGAGCAAGAATTTTTGAGATTCCGAGGGACATCAAGGACTCATTTTTTCTCTTTTCTCACATCATTGTTTGTTTCTATAGATAATGGATGCTTAGATTTGGGACTCCGTATAAGTTAGATTTTACCTCTGGTGTTGTAGATTTGGATCGTTGACGAAGGTCACGTTTTCTTTGATAGAGATGGAGATGGGGATGGGTTGGGATGTTTTCTTTGATGGGGATAGGGATGAGGATGGATTTTTGTGACGATGTTAGTGGGTTAAAGCTTTGTAGTTATTTTTATGGCGGCGGCGGTGGTGGGATGAAGGTTTTTATAGTTGCTTGTGTGGTGATCGAATTTTGGGATAGAGAGGTGTTACAGTATTTGACGAGAAGTTGTTATGAGGTAGTGGTGATTTTGGTTTTAAATTTATTTGGAATTAAAGATGAAGGTGGAATTGAAGATAGATAATTTGTGATGTAAAAATTGGAATTGAAGATGAAGATGGTGATCAGGAAGATGATTTATTTTTTTATAAGAACTGGATTTTGTGTTATTCAATTTGGTTTTGTTTTGCCTTTATTTTTTTATTATTTTGTTTGGATTTTGTATTAGACTAATATTTAATTTTTTAAAAATATTTTATACAATCAAATATAAAAAAATATGGTCAAATCGTATGTATACTCTCTCTACCAGAATGCGTGGTAATTTCGATAATTTTTCTAGTCAAAATTTATAAAAGGGTCAGTTAAAATAATTTTACGATACTTTAGATAACGGAATAAAAGTTTTTAAATCTCAGAGTATGAAATATAAAAAGGTACAAACTTCGGCATCCGATATGCACTTACCCCTTAACAAATTACAAATTGATTTAAGAGAGTGCAAGCCCACCTGCAATGCTTAAATAACACCAAAAAACGCTATAAAGTCCAACATTGGCGTGAACAGAAAAAGTCTAGTTATGTTTTTATCATGTTTTGTTTTAAACATTTATTTTTAATTCAATCAATATATATTTAAAATTTAAAAATAATAAATTATTTAGACTTTACTTTTATGTTACTATTATATTTTTTGAAGTGAAATGGAACTATTAATTTATTAAAAGTATTAAAGAGTAGAAAATAAATTTATTTATAAAAAAAAATCAATCCCGAAAAGTCCAAAGCCTGGCCTGATGCTTGTATGCAGGGCTGTATTAATGTGATATTTATTATATTTAATTCGTCTATTATATGTATTAGTTTATTACGGGCGTAATATTATTACATTAATTTTTATATTTTTTATTATATTCTTCAATTGATATATTATTCCATTATGTCCGTAATACAATACGTTGTAAAAGACAAAATAGTAATAATTATAATTGATTTGATATTTTGACTTAAAATTTACTTTATTTATTACATACAATTATATAATTTAGTGAGCCAAATATAATTTTGAATATAATGTAATAATATTACAATTATTACGTAAATACTAAGAGTCAACCAAACAAAGATGTCGTAATAATTTATTACCATTGCATAATAATTCTATTACATTACGTAGACTATTCTATTACATCAATTTTTTATTCGGCGAACCAAACTTACCTAAGATCATTATTGACATTTAAAAATCCGTTTAAAAATTTTAAACTCAAATTTGAGATGATATATCAAAAATTATGAAATAATAAATTTTATAATAAATAATACTTTATAAATACTTTATAAATTTTATTATTTTGTTAACTAAAATTTATTGAATGCATGATAATTTTAAATTTAAAAATATATTTAGTTAATTTTAAAAAATTAATTATGATCAAAGCGAAAGGTATATTGGTTGTGACTCTCACTATAAGTTATTATATTGTTCATGTACGCCTTCACAGTCTAAATTAAAAAGTTATTTTAACTAGTCATTCATTGCGGGACAAATATATATTAATACCCTGAATTTTTAACTTTTTTTCATTTTAGAGATTAAATTTTTAATTTTTTTAATTAAATGATTAAATTTTTAATTTTTTTTTTACTTTCGGGTTTGTCTTATTAATTTTTTAAATTAGGAGATTAAACTTTTAATTTTTTTTTCTAGTTTGGGGATTGTCTTCTTAATTTTTTGTGATTAAACCTAATTGATAATTATGTATTTGTTTATTTTTTTTATTGAATGAAATTATGTACTTCTTCTGTCCCAAATTAAAATATTATTATTGACTTTTGAAAGTTAATTTAAAATATTTTTTATCTCAAAATTGATAAAATATTTTAAAAATTATGCAATAACAAGATTTTAATTAGTAGTACATTTATACATTTTAAATATTTATCATTATATTAATTATTGGTACTTTTAAAATCTTATAATGATGACTTTAAATAATCTTGTAATGATACTTTAGATACTCTATATTTAGGCGTTCATTGCGGTATTACTTATTCCCTCTATTTTAAATTATAAAATTATTATTGACCTTTTAAAAATTAATTTTAATTATTTTAAAATTAATATAAATTTATTTAATTTAAATTAATATAATTATAAATATCATAAATTATTTAAAAAATATTTTTAATTATAAGATTTATTATTCTTAAAATTTTAATAAATTATATTAATTTTAAATTAATTTTTTAAAAATTAATATTAATTTTATAATTCGGAATATTTTTTTCTTTCAAGTTAATCAAAAGTAATTTGCTTTACTCTGTCACGAAACCGTAACCTCAGTTGCAGGAAAACTGCATTTACACTACATCGCATGCGTGCCTCGTGAATGCGGCAATTATTGATTTTAGACATCGCAAATGTGATTGCAGATGGTGCCTAGATGCAAACAGCAGATGGTAACTAAAGCTTCATAACTTCGCTCGCACTATTCTCTCCCTTAGTTATAAATTAGTAGGAGATAAGAAATTAATTATCATATGTATTATTTTTTCCTTCTATGTGAGGTTTATTTTCTCATAAATGTATTATTTAATAGCTCTCCGTTATTGTGGGTGTACATGTGGTTGTGTTCTTGATTACGAGTATGGCTAACAATGGTATTAAGTTAGACAATTTTTTGTCGTGTCAAATCGTGAATATTATATTAAATTAATCAACAATAAAGCGATCAATTTAATTAATCAAAATTTCCAACAATAACATTACTCTATTTATTAGTAAGGTGAAATGTGTGTTTACTCTTTTAACCCGTTTAGTTCACAATTTAAAATTTTAAACAAAAATACTGCACATCTTATTTATTTCAATTTTTTTATTACAACAAGGTATACTTAACAAAAATACGACTTGTACAAGAAAAATGATCCCCAAGTGAGAGTTCATTAGGTTGTTGCTTTATCAACCGGTAAAAAAGCCAATGATAGGTTGGCTAAGAAGAGTGTGCCTCTCTCTCTCTATATATATAAATATATAGGGGCGATTCATATCAAGTACTTGTTATGGATCAAAATTGGAGAAATATCATCTAATCCCTTTATTTTAAGAATCAACGGACAATATTTAAAAGGAAAAAACGCCGTCTACTAGTATTACTAACAGACGGATTAAATACAAAAATATCAATTACTTGTGGTCTAATTATTTTAAAAAAAACTCGTCCGCTAGACATACTAGTGGACTCTTTTTCATCGCATCATTCTCGAAGTTCATGGTATTGTCATCCCTGTCCAGAAACAAGTAGTGCACGACATTTAAATAAGTAAATATTTCTATGTTATATTATTGAATCATGCTCATGTGACAAAAATTACACTTTAAAGATTTAATTTTTTTTATACCTGAACTTATCGAGTGTTTATAGTAACAGTGATGATTTGGTGTAGCAGCATACCATAGATGGTTGGAATCTTGTTGAGAAAACTGACGGCACGACCAAAATTACAAGGTTTTAGATTATGACAGGAAAAGGAATATGACTTGACATTGAAGAGTATGCCTTCTAGTGACTGTTATGTTTTTGGCTATAACTGGAGCTCTAAATTTGTCAAGGAGAGGAACTTGAAGAGATCGAGCTGTATTGGAGCAATTTGAATTCAAGATTCCTCCTCTGTTCCTGCCGCTTAGAAAATTCAATAATCCGGCCAATATGTTTGGATTAGTGGATGTTTTGAGAGTTATGGAAGTTTACAAGTTAGTTTTGTTATGTAGTAACTAATAAGAAAGTAGCTAGGAGAGTCAAATTTGTTAGATATATTGTTGAAGTAAGGTTAAACATATAAGTTTTAGTTTTTTAGCTATGTTTAACCCTTCTGCAGATAAGTTAACATTAAAAATTGCAGTTTTTTTCAGTTAAAAATTTGACATGAATGGTTGAAGTTGTGCACTGGTATTATAAATTATGTTCACAAGTTCTTGTGGATAAGCAAGTTTCTTATTTGCATGTTGCATGTCTCTGACTCCCTTGCTTACAAATCTGGAACCATATAAGCTACTATCTCCATTGTTTTGTCCACAACCCAATTGCATAGAATGATCAAACATGTAAAAAAGGTAGATTTAGGAGAGGATATAATGAAAGATGACAAAGAAATAACATATAGAAATTTGGTTATTGGAAAAGAAAATAAGTTACTACTAGACACATCAATTAATTAAAAAATTATGCCATTGTGTTTACTTATAATAACAGAGAACATGTTTTTGTCATAACGTATAGCGGTATAAGAGTATTTAGCGGAATACAATTTGAATTTATTTCTCAGCTGATATTATAACTTCCCTCAACTAAATAAAACTAGAAGCAATAACTAATTATGCAATTTAAAATACATATTATGTCTTGCTTGCATATTTTAAATTAGAAGGCCAACACTAGCGGTAGAATGAATAAACTGTGAATTATGCTTGAGCGGTTCAATTTTAATTGGGTTCAGTTATGAATTGGAGGATCGGCAAGAGCATATCAGAACAACAATTTTCCGATATTTATTTTCAGGTGAGTTTTAATTAAAACCCAATTTGATTTTAGAAAGATATTTCTCATATTTCTCAAACACGATCTCCAGGTAATCAAAGTAATTAATGTATCTGATTTAGGAAAGGAAATTTCCCTTCGATCTCTTAATTAGTGACCAAGTAAACTCATTTTCCCTACGTGTGTGCGCGCGCGCGCGCGCCCCTAGTTCTTCATATCTCACAGATTGCTACTAAAACCTTAAACCCTAACAAGAAGCAAGTTCATTACAGTTTATGCTTCAATGATGAATCCGAAAAAGTAATTTTCTTTTTCTTCTTCTTCCTCTAATTGCTCCTCTTTTTCCACCATAACTAATCAAACAAAGAAAACCCATCAAACCCTCCTGTAAATTCTCTGAAATTCACAATCAAACTCCATAATTCAAAGTCCAAAGTCGAAAATGGTTTGACATAGGAATCTAAATCAACCCAATAAATTATCAAATTTTCTCACCTGATAGAAGTAAAAAATGGGATTAGAAAATAGGTGTCAGAGCTACTGGGATTTAGAGTGATGGAGAATTACACAGGGTGACAGTCAGGATATTCGATGAAAAAACGTCCGCTAGTATGTTTAACGGATAATTTTTTTAAAGTAAATAGATCATAAGTAATTTGCATTTAATCCATCCGCTAGTAATACTAGCATACGGCATTTTTCCCTTCTAAATCCAGTCCGTTGGTTCTTAAAATAAAGGGATTAGATGATATTCACCTAATTTTGGTCAATAATAAGTACTTGCTATGTATCGCCCATCTTATACATACATATATATATATATATATATATTAACCCAACAAGTCCTTTAATAGGAATCACCCAACACCACGTAAGTCCTTTTTCACCCTGTATCTGTACGGATATCCAGAAAGAAGTTCAAAAACCCCAAACAGAGGAAATGAAAGCAATAACCAAATTGTACCAACAAGCAATTATAGGTATTAGTAGGTCTGGAATCTGGATACCAGGAAACAAGCTACCAAGTCTAAAATGATTGTCATCATTTTAAGCCCAACCCAGAGAACTTAAAATGCCAAATCAAGGTAGACAAAGAAAAGATCTCATGAAACAAAAGGATTGTTCAACACCCAAAATATCAATACCTAGAATAACTCTTGATACTGCAATCTTGTCTATTCTCATTTGATTTCGGAAACAATAGTTGAAAACTACAAATCAACTAAGGCCTCAGCAAAGATGTCCTGACAGGTGCAGTGAGAGAGTGATCAAATCCCTGACTTGCGAAGTTCTTCGGCTCCATGTGCAAAGTGGCACCTGTCACCAAAAGTGCATGACCCCTTGGTAAAGTTCTCACAAAGCTTTGTCTTGAAATTGTTTGCAGGACCAGAGCCCGACACTGCATGGCTTTTTGGTGGAGGTCCGGAGGCTGATCCAATGTTCACAATAAGCTCACGGACCATTTGACTGGCTTGTTTGATCTGATCAAACGTACCCTCAAGCTCAATGTTCCTTAGGTTAGGGTCAGACTCGTGGTCTCTAATGGAAAGTTTGGCTCCGGTCAGGCGACAGATTTGCTTAGAGTTTACACCACTTTTACCAATTATGGCTCCGGCAAGTGATGCGTCAACACTTATCTTTGCTGTGGCAGAGGCCCCAAAGCTGGCTGCAGCTCCGTGGCTTGGAGGGGTAGGCTCCATCCGCCCACCAAACCTGCCGCCTGGCATTGGTCCCATAGCACGAGGATCTTCATGGGACGGAGCTGTTGGCCTCCCAAGCTCCCATTCACCATGAGCAAAATGACACTTATCACCAAACTTGCACCCTTCAGCAGAGTTGTATTTGTTGCACAGACGGGTTTTCACAGCTGGAGGAGATGAACCATCTGGAAATGAAGGTGGGAGTCCAGGATTTCTGGCAGGAGCTGCATGAGCTGGGTTGTTGCCAGTCATCTGGGCCACAGCTTTAATGCCACCAGGAACATAATGTAAGAAATGGCATCCCTCACCAAATGGACACCCAGAAGTGCTGCAGAACAAGTAAAAACATATATACATCAGTCACAAATATGATAGAATAAAAATGGAAAAAAATGCAGCAATTATAGAAGAATAATATCTAATCTAAGAAGATGACAAGCCAGGATAATGACATTAAATGAAACAAAATTCATGATTATGTATGCAGGGAATTAATGTTTCTACAATTTTGCATGCTCTAGACTCCTTGAGAATGACTCAAGACGGGTCATGTACAGTACACCAACGGTTAAGGATTTTTCAGCTTATTTTTAGGCTCACCAGATAAAACCCAAAAGATAGACAGCCCTAGCCACTTCAATTCACAAAAATGACATAACACAAAGAAGCAGAAGCTTCCTCATAGGTTCCAAAATTAGTATTTTACGTTGATGTGGTGATGAAGTTATTTTTGTATGTGATGCTTAGTAGGGGTGTGTAAACAAGTAGGTTTTTTCGGTTTTTTACCGAACCGGTTGGTACCGGGTTTTTTCGGTTTTTTAATACGGTACCGGAGATTTCTGAATTTCTGTAAAAACTGGTATACCGAAAGAACCAATTTTAATATATAATAATAAATTAATAAAACATACTCCTGCTCATAGAATGATGGAACCCATATGAGTTGGATCTGACAAGTATTTAATAATACAATAATAAATTAATAAAACATGATCCTTCACGAGTACAAGTTGAAGGTTTATCATATTATATATTAATGCTATACTAATAATATAAAACTATATTAATATTAATAATACTATATTAATATTAATAAATACTACATTAGAATTTGAAACCATCACATGTTAGTATACTACCTGCCAACTTTCTGGTCCTTGTTTTATGCAGAAAACATGCTTCTCGTTTAGCAGTTGGCAAGGATGTTAATATATAATTTATTTTATTTAATTATTATTTATAAATTATAATTATATATATTAGGATGAGGTATTACCGAAAAAACGTACCTGAACCGGTAATTCGGTACCGGTACCCGTTTTTGATTTTCGAGTAATTCGGGATCGGTATTTTCGGTTCCGGTACTGTTTTTTACTCGTGAACACCCTTAAATTTCTTAGCACACATGTATACAATTGTATGATACTGAACGCAGATATGACCTTCAGGAATATAAGTACCAAGGTTTTTGAAAAAAAAATTAGGCTCCTACCCAACTAAACTACATCAAGATGCCAGTAAACATTACCATTGAAGTAACAAAAAAAGAAAAAAATGAATGGTACAAAAATCTTTATAGGACATCATTGCAAGATTTTAAGACACTACATGAAGTGAAAGAAACAGTTTTTTGACTTTAGAAACCATTCATCCAACCACATTCCAAGAAATTTCATTTTCTTCCCTCTTACTAAGCATCCTTCATAGTGCTGTAACGCAATGTACCACAAGACATTATAGATTTATAGCACTCCTAATCACAACTCAAGTCATGAAAAATCATGAAATTGACTCCTCATCCCCAACTAAAATCGTTTGCAGGGGGAAGAAATTGAAAGAAACGATAGCTAAGGTTTAAAAGCAAATGACGAACCATAGATATATTGAATCCTTTGCATTAATCTGCTGTGTGATGCACAAAAACTTGAACGTTTAGTATTACGTTAGGAGAAAGCATCTAGGTATTGTTCCCAACTATATATTTCATGTAGGAAATTAGACACGCATCTCCCAAGTTGGTTAAGCAAGTAAATTTTTTTGTAGTATCGAAACCGAAAGAAGAAATCAATATGAAATTTTGAATTCCATCAAAGAATTTAATAAAACTATTCAAGGCCATTGTGAGCTGATCTCAATGATAAGGAAAAAAGGAATAATTCAATGACTCAAAAAGATCACAAACAATTTCACACAAGGAAAAGTTGAAGAGCAGGTGAAGATCAAATGTTGAAAAAGTAGTTGAAGTTCTTAACCAAGAGGAAAGTAGCCATGCAGCACAAATCATTAATATATTGAGTTTTTATCAACAACCCTTTCAATATTATACTTGAAAAGAACAACAAATTATTACGACTTCCACAGTATCAAACTCCAAAGAGGTTCAAAATTTTCAATTTCATGTATTCAATATCAAGAGTTAAGTTGACTCATTCTTCCACACTTTAAAACTCGAGGACAAGTTTTTTCTCAATAAAGGAAATAATGATGTTCAGCATATATGAAGATTAATAATTATTGTATAATTATTTAAAGATAAATTTATTGTAATTGTAGGTTGACTCATTCATCCACACTTTAAAACTCTAGGACAAGTTTTTCTCAATAGAGGAAAGAATGATGTTGAGCACCATGTGAAGATTAAATAATTATTGCTATATTTATTAAAAGAAAATTTTATTGTGATTGTAGATTTTTTAATTGTAGTAGATAGATTACTTTAAATATTTTAATTTTGGAGGTAAGTAAACAGGAGTAATTTTCTTATTAAGTACGGTTACCTAAGTTACAATAATAGATCAGTTTTACTTGCCACCAAGTTTACCACTTTACCTAGTCTCCAAGTATTAAGTTTCCTATATAAGTCTTGTAATATCTTAGTTTAATTAAAGTACTTAATATATTGACTGAGTCAAGGCTATGTGCATTGTAGCCCTGTAGCCTTCGAGCATTCTTCTTCTCCTATTTTTCTCCTCGTTTCTTCCCCTTTTATCTCGTTCCTAAACCATCCAAAACTTGGCCAAAGTACTATTGTAGCCCTGTAGCCTTCGAGCATTCTTCTTCTCCTATTTTCCCCTTGTTCTTCCTCTTTATCTCCTTCCTAAACCATCTGAAACTTGTCCAAAGAGAGACTAATGCTACCAAAAGAATAACAGAGCATGTTCTTGCCAAAGGAAGTTTTTCTTTGGAGGGGCAGATTTATGAAAATTTGAGGTTGGAAATTTTAAGAATGGATACAGTTATATCAGGTAAGAAAGTAATAGAAGATTATCATTCGGGGAATTATAGGTCACAAAAATATACAAATGTATGCAACTAGGCATGAAATTTCAGGATAGTAGCCCTTTCTAAGCTCTCGCAGTTAACTAAAGAGCCTGAGGTCCTAGGGAAGTTGGTGTTGATTATATTTTATAGGATGAGAAAAAGTTTTGGGGTAGTCTTCGTGCTCTTGGCAATACCCATAATCCCTAATCCTCCTCGAGTCTTGTCAAAGCAGAAGGCTGTGCTTCTTACGGTCAACCATTATGGTTAAGACGGTTACGTTAAAAAATTAGTAAACTGTGGATAAGTATGGAAGGATTAGGGATCCCTGTCCAAACATTTAGTATAAACTCACAATCACTCATCAAATTATCATAGATTAAGGTTTCCGGCTTCTCCTGAATGAAGTAGAGAAATCCTTAAATACATAATTTAGACTATTTAATTAATGAGATTATTCTGGACCAAAGGACTCCTTGTGTAGCTCAAGTTCATATAATTACACAGTGCATCTCAAAAACAACTGAATCTTCCTCTCCTTATTGGCATTTTTCGAATCATTTTAGTCGATTATTACACTTTGGTTCATCTTATTCATCATAATAATCATTGTAGAATGGAAAAAGTAACTTCTACCCTTGACAAAGAGTACACTTAAATCTACTACGCATTTGAGCATTCACAGACAATAGTCACATCAACTACGCATGCAAGATAAGAACACTAACAAATTTTTTGTTATTTTATATTACAAACATACTATGAGTCACCTCAACCATATATTTATATATCATCATCAAAATAAGTGTCCATATAGCACTTACTAGAGCAGAATTTAACATAACCATAAAATAAAAAATAAAACAGCAAAAACAAAGAGCACCATCTCAAAAAGTTGCAACTGCAATTTCTGTTAATTAAGATTACACAAGATTAATGGCATAAGGTTAATTAGAGAAACCTTCTTGCCCCAGTGCTTAGTTCAAGGACCATATTAACATTTTTTGTTGTTGATAATTTGATCATATTAAAATATTTAAAAAGCATCAAATGAGGCCTTCGTATTCAAAACGGTTTCAAGTTGGGCTTCACCGTTTGTCCTTCAATAACGCCAGGCACCGCTAAAACATAACCATATTATGGCCAAATTCCCCATGCATTCTCAACAAATGGAGCTATCTCACAACTAGTCAGCAATTCACGCCCTCCTCAACTTCCATCTCATACACATATTATAATTAATATCAACATTCCAGCTAAGATAAATTTATTACAATTTTTACACTAGTATGAAGCATCATGACCATTAAATATCTTATTAAGCCCTAAAAATAGTTAAACCTACATTCACTTAGATCTGTTAAGGCTCTCTTAAACTTTTTATAAATCAGACACATTAATATATATATTATACTCCTCCAACTATCACATTCCAAAATGTCTCTTTATAGACCCCTCTAAAGCTATACAAATAATAAACCAAAGCACATTCTACTACTGTATATACCTTTAAAAGTAACTCCTCGAATATCAATGAAAATTTCACTTGACATACATGATCCTCTTCCTTTGCAATTTGACAGTTAAAATTCTTTTGATTGCCAAAATCTAATCCCCAATATGAACGAAAAAAATAAGCAAATAGCCTATGCGTTTGATAATCTTTTTGGTTAAAAAATGTAGACTTCTGCTAGTCTAGGATGAAACCTCAAAAAACAAAAATGTAGACTTCTGTTATGCAACACATAAACTTAAGTTCCTTTTTTGGAGAAATAAAAACAAAAATAAAACATTAGAGAGAAAATAACCAAAAACTACTCAAGGAGGTAAGCCTGACAAACCAAAATTTTAAAATATATTCCACGTTTATTTATTTCAACTTTTCCTTTGTACATTTTACTCGGCTTCTTTGTAATATGACATAATATAAGTTACATTACACGTACAACATGATTCATTTTTTCCTTTTATTAAGTTGGGCGCTGGCAGTCATGAACTGTAAACTTAGAAGTGGGAGACAAATAAAAAACCCTAGCCTCTTCAACGGCAATCAGTGAGAGAGGGCAGCAATATAGCAGCGAGAGATCATGAACTAAGCTTATTTCCCTCTTCTTGTGTTTATCTTTTTTTCCTTTTTTGTAACTGTGATGCGCTCTAGATTTTTTTTCTCTGTCAAGTGATAGTTTATCAAGGTTGAACTGGTGTTGATGCCTAGACAAGCGCCCAACCCGTTTTTTAGAACACTGCCATTAGCTCATGTTAAACAAATTAATGTCAGATGCCCTCACCAACCTGCTATTTCACTCGGATGAAGTTGTATCTATACAACAAATTATAAGTTAGCCAACACCTTAGAGTGTCAATCTCATGCCTTAGCATCTTGTATATGTGTGCATTCTTCATAAAATATTACATGACGTGATTTAGACAAGGGCGCAAACAAGGGGAAGATGAAGAGTGTTTCAACCAACAGACCAAAATGCCGCAAGTGATAGGGCAAGGCCTAAACCACAATTTTTTTTTCAAAAATACTTGTTGGGATTGCCATACTCGAATAATGTCAATAAACAACCTAATACAAGTGACCAGGACAAGTAAATAAGCCTAATATCCTGAATGGAGTTATACTAGTAAACTAGATACCAAATTAATCCAACAACCTAAATATCTACTAGTTCCCAATAGTCCTAAAAATAAATCAAATTACATAATTTATCCTAAGCACCCATAAAGTCATAATCCATGAAGATTCTTACTTTCCTTTGACACACATCCCTTGCAATGAATCTTCAAAATTTGAGACTATAACCTTATAACAATGTTCTAAAAAATAGGCTGGGCGCTCGCCTAGGCATCGGTGCCAACCCAACCTTAAAAAATACCATTGGGCGGAGTAAAAAACGTCTAAGGCGCATTACAGTTACAAAAAAAGAATAAAAGATAGAAGAAGAAAAGAGATGAAGAAGAAGAGGGAAAGTAACTTACTCAAGGGCCTTCTGCTGCCATCACGCCACCATTGCTACCCTCTCTTGTTGATTGCGTATGAGGAGGTTATGGTTTTTCATTTGTATTCGGTTCTAAATTTACAGTTTATAACTTAAGGCCAAAGTCCAACTTAATAAAAAATAAAATTAACATGTGGTCCAATAAACCCACCACGTCTCCTGTTGATATAATTTAAATTATGTCATGTTACAAATACATACCTAACATAGTTGTCAAGTTACTAAATTGAAGTTGATGTCCAACTTCTTAAGCAACTAATCGATGGTAAAACGAAAAATTATTTACAATACTCATTCTATATGTATGTATGTATACATATGTGTGTGTATATTTAAATTTTCAAATTACAATTATTTTACAATCTATCATTGATAATACTAATATATAATATCGTAAGAGGCGATCCCAAATCTAATTATTCTGAGTCAATTTCGTTGATCACGAGTCAATTCACCAAGTTTGGCTTAACCCAAATTGGATTATAAGGTCGAAGAGTTGTTCCTTCCTAAACTCTTTTTCTCCCATAAAACTCTTCTTTTGAAGAGTCATTCCTTTCCAAACTTCTTCTCACAAAAAATAAACTCTTTTTCTCCCATAAAACTCTTCTTTCGAATAATCATTTCTTCTCAAACTCTTCTTTCGAGAAGTCATTAAGCTGCATAAATACTACTTCCTTCGTCCCAGGATAAAAGTCAAATGCCAATTACTATCCCACTAATAAAATGTTTAACAGGCCCCTCTTAGCTCAAGCTATTCAAGACATTAATGCTACAGAGTAGATAATCACCATACAATTAATATTTGAATAAGTATTATATATATATATATATATATATATATATATATATATATATATATATATATATAGATAGATACAGCCCCTTCACATGTTCATGGTCCACATGCGGGTGAAAAAAAATTCCTACATGGCAGCCGTCATTGCTTGAACAATCTTTATTCTATACTAGATTACTTTGACTTGTTGTGTGCTGCATGTTTGCTCTGGGCCCCACATATTTCTCTCTTAATTAATAAGAATAAAGAGATAATCCTCTTCTTTCAATTTTATCTTTCCTCTGTTCCACCGCTCCTTTCTCTGAACCACCTCCAATTGGGGGTTTTACCATCCATATGTTATACGATGGTCTTGTGAAGAGGGAGAATCCTCTACTTCGTCCAAGCTTCTCTGATTTCCCCTCCCTTTTCCGCTTCACCTTCCAATTGAATAAACCCTAATTTTTCAGTGCTCAACTTTTGTATCCAGCTTCCTTCTCCTTCATTCTTCGTGTCAACTAACACAAGTAAGCTTTCTGGCAATACCCACAATTGAAACTACATATAATTATATATATCTATACAGATTGCGTCATCTTTAATTAATTTCCGCAACTTTTATGTCATCCACTTGTTTGATAAATTTCAACAACTAGATTTCATGAATTCTTCTTGTTTTTTATTACGGTACAAGTAGGTGAATAGATTGATTCTCTCTCACGACCTATCTTTATAGAAAATTAATCAAATAATTGGTTCTAGTAGTGGACCAATTTTGGAGAACATAGATGGTAATTATGAACATAGTTATTATAAACCGAGTCAAGTGAGGGTAAAAGGATATGGCAAAGTTGGACAAGCACGTGATAAAAGAAACTATCAAATGCTTACAAATCGATAAGAAATTATCATTTATTTTATTTAAATTATCGTATATTTTTTTACTTTAAGTCGGTAAAGATTATGGTAGTGATGCAAGTCTTAACAAATGAAAAGCATTCATGTAGATCAACCGATGACAAAGAACATTCTAGTGATGCAAGTCCTAATAATAAAAATTATTCATCCACCGATAATTTAATTCCACGTTTCATTTCTTTTTTGGTGTAAAACTCTATATTTCTAGTACTTGACTTGTATATATATTTTTTAACAGGTATATCATTTTGAGTGCAAATTATGAAATTATCGAAGGTGCTAATACTGCTACAAGTTTGGACATCAAAGCTGCTATATGTTATTTAAAAAAATTGTGTTTTGAGGACATCTTTGAATGAATGCTAGTTAAACTTATTGTATTATTTTTATTTTTGAAGACATGTGGTGAATGCTAATCCTTTTTGTTGTATTAAATAGGAAGATTTATTCTTTTTTTAGCGAATTTAAAATTATTTTAAAATTAGTAAAATATATAACATATGGATGGTAAAAACCCCAATGGAGGTGGTTCAGAGAAAGGGGCGGTGGAACAAGGGAAAGATAAAATTGGAAGGAGAGGATTCTCTCTCTGTTCTTATTAATTAAGAGAGAAATATATGTGGGGCCCAGACCAAACATGCAGCACACAACAAGTCAAAATAATTTGATATAGAATAAAGATTGTTCAACCAATGACAATTACTAAGTAGGAAAAAAATTTCACCCACATGTGAAGGGGCAGTATATATATATATATATATATATATATATATATATATATATAGAGAGAGAGAGAGAGAGAGAGAGAGAGAGAGAGAGATGCATGTATTTATGGTATGACATTATATGATATTAGAATACCTATTTTTGCTTTCGGTTTCTACCAACAGAGGAAGTTAGAGGAAGAATTGATCAGTGTTTTACAGGCCCCTCTCAGCTCAAGCTATTCAAGACATTGATGCTACAGAATAGATAATCACCATACAATTAATATTGAAATAAGTATTATATATATATTATATAGATGCATGTATTTATTGTATGACTTTGTTATATGATATTAGATTACCTATATTCTATCTTTTAGATATTAGATTGAAATTATTACTTGATTAAATAATGCAAGAGGTGATTCACAATTCAATTTTCTGAGTCAATTTCATTAGTTATGAGTCTATTGTAGTGGAATATGCTAAACCAAATTATTAAATATTTATAAAAAAAGTTAAACAAACTAATGAATGTTTTAGCTCGGATCCCTATGGATGGGACCTTTGATCAAGTTGCGCCCTTGGATCGGCTAACTAGTTTTAAGGAAGGGCTTAGCTTTGACCTTAAGAGTGCCTCACATGGGCTATCAAACTTGTTGATAATAAAAGTAAACCTCTATATCTTAGTGGTAAACTAGGAGAGAAATGGAAATTAATCTTCATTACTTTTTTTCTAAACCTTGAAGTGAAAATCAATAGTCCTTGGTCGAATTAGAGTTTGGGACTTTGGGTTTGGGTATATTTGTTGGGATCTTTAATTGGGTGGGTTATGGGTCAATTGGAATTTGTAATCGAGTAAATTGGGTTTGTTCCTAAATTGTCTAACTAGATACCAAAATCGAGCTAATTAGCGATTTAAACCAACTAGGTGATGACCAACTATTCAAGTCGCACGACTTAACTACGACAATCAAGTTGAGCTCTCGACTTGGTGACTGGACGACTAGTGACTAGTTGCCAACTAAGCGACGACGTGAGAACTGTGCCTTAAAGTTTCTTTATAATTATATTTATAGTCCTAAAGTTTGATATATTTCAAACTTCACCCATATATTTTCACTAATAAAATAAAATTAACACCACCTAGACCGCCCGCCTAAGACCCAACCTAGAAAACCACCTAGGCAACGCCTAGAAGGCCTAGGCGCTCAAAGTTCCCTCCATCGCCTAGGTCCGCCTAGCGTTTTTTAGAACATTGACTTATAAAATCTTTGTCCTTAACTCCAACATATTGCAAAGTGACACTGCTAGCACAAATTCAATAATAATAGATATAAAAAACACTATAGTTAGTATAATCAAGCATGTTATTACTCATCTCAAAAACTAAGCTGGAAAAAATATACAAATCAGCAAAACACATAAGTTTTATATAACGTCCCCTTTCAAATTTTCTAGTCATTTACAGCACCACTAAGCTCAGTAGACAAGCAAAAAAGAGTACTCTAAACCCACCCATAAACTTCTCTATCTGCTTTTATCAATATTTGGGTAAGCTCAGAATTCTTCTCTCATGTTTGATCCGGAAGCAGTTGACATAAGATATTCCATTATTCTGATTACACAATGTATGATCAGGACATAATACTGAATGTACCTTGACAAGAGAAATTTTTCCTCACAGAAGCAAAGCAATAATATCATAAAAAACAGGCTACCATGACCAATTTGTGCAAGCCAGGATTTTCTATAAAATAATTTATGTGTCCACATACCACAAAAGAAGATTCCCGAACATAATGACCATTATATAGCAGAAAATTTAGGGAATCATTACACCTGATTCAGAGTAGAAACAATACAGCGTACCAAACTCCACCCACAATCAACCAGATCCAACCATCTTATTTACTAATACCAAGTATTATTCAATAACTTACGCAAACTTTAGTTGTCAATTGATTAGCCCAATTCCGCAACTGTTACTTGTAAAAGATTCAATAAATGTATGTATTATCATTATTTGGGGGCCCAAATTTGCATCGAACAAAACTGCTCTTGAGTTACATACAGCTAGTGGTAAATCAACAACCTTTTCAAAATCAAACATTCTGTTCAATAGTCCGTGTTATCTTTGTGATTAATCGAAGAGTATTACCTGTATAACAACTTTTGATGGCCAATTCATTAGTCCAAATCATACTTATTTTACTTGTAACCATGGTATAAATGAATTGTTCTTACAGCTTATAAGCATTAACAATAGATAAAATTATACTTACAAGACTTATTTTTCGTAGGTTAGAATTAGAACCTGAAAAACTTTGTGCATGGCTTCGATTTGCTTCCTATACCACTTGTAAAGGACTCCATTTCTGTTACAGAACATTAATTATTTACTTCAGTTAAAATTTCAGTGAATTATTAATCTTGAAACATTACAATATTTAAATGTTAAAACCCATTTACATTTCTTGTCACCATTATACAAAAGTTCTGCTTTGTAAAAAAAATATACAATATAAATTAACAATTCATGGAATACTATGATTTATTAGTTACTGGAAAACTTTTTCAGGGAATCCTTTTAAGGGTCTTTTAGTGAATATTTTATCTTCTACTCAAAGATGGGAAATGTGAGAATCTTTACTTTTTCTTTAAATTTTATTTTGAATGGTGAAAACAACTCTTCCTGCATAAAGTTATTCTAAGAAACAAATTTGGAAGAGAATTAATAAAATTATATATGGGACACAAAAATTAAAGATTTCTTCAAATTAATTGCTTCTCAATTCATTGATGTTGGGCTGGTAGCTGAGAAACTGGAGGGTAAGAACTGAAATTTTTAAATCGTTTATTTTTAAATGTGTGTAACTGAGACCCTAAAAGAATTAATTTTATTTTAAAGGCATAAAAAATTAATCCAACAGACAATTCCAATTATTTATTTTCATAAACAGAATATGTAGAATTAGATTCTTTTAACTCAACATGACAAATAGGAGAATCATAGCAACTCGAGATTATTTTCCTTCTACCCCTACCTTTCTTGGCCCATATAGACAATATATTAGTATTTTCTTGACAAGTAATACGTTTATGTATATTATCTCAATCTGAATAAACCCTTTCCATACAGTTACTTAGGCAAGTATTACTATATGCATCATTGAATTCGGAAATATAAAAGCAAAGACAAGACAAATAAAAAAAAATACCAAAGCAAATGAAATTACAACAAAAAAATCAAAAAATCACAACAGATAAATGAAATTTTCTAACTTATCGGAAAAAAATGAAAGAATCTACAAATTCTCAATGAGCTGAAACTTTTCTGTGATAGTATTTGGCTTGTCAACCTATACAAACACATGAACCCAATTTATGTATATCTTTGGTAGTCATAGAAACCAAATCTAAATTAACCCAAATATATCTTATACTACATAAATTAATTATAAAGTATACATCCTGCTCTAATAAAACAGAAATATATCAAAACAAGTTTAGTAAGAACAGAAAAGCTAAGCTAACCCATATGAATACACAAATTAATATTCTGGGAAAAGAAAACCCCAATAGAAATCAACTAGAAATTGAACCACTAAACAAATTACCCTGAAAGCTAAATAAAGTGCCCAGGAAGTTTAACAATTAACTTAACAAAACCCTATCAGTAAACACACAAAATACTTCATATACATGATAAACATACAATATAAACAAGCAAACAGTATACATACAAATCTTATATACGACAAGAAAATTCTAGATTCAACAGCGTAAAACGAAGAGTGAAAAGCCATACCTTGCTTGGTTTTCTTAAAACCGCCATGCCCATTCAAAGCAGCTTCTGGTCTCCCTCTCTTTCGAGCACCTCCGAACTCCATTGTAATGAGAAAAAAAATTGAAATCGAAAAACCTAACCGAACCTAAAGAATCAAATTGAAAAGAAAAAAAGAACGAATTTTACAAATCAAACCCAAAAATGAAACAAAATTCCTTAAGAGAGAGGAAACAAAGTGGCTAGGGTTCGTAGAAGGCCAACTGAACTAGGAGAGAGAAAGGAGGAGAGAGATTGTGGATAGAAAAATAATAAGGGCGGATATGAAATTATTATGAACTGGAATAGTAGTATAGCAGTTGACGTGCAATTTTGAGTGATGTTAGCATTTACGTAGGCCGATGAGAGCCTAGGATTTTAAGATCTAGTGTTGTACGGGCCCTAGATCCGATGGAGCTTTGCGCCATGGCTTTTTTTCTTTATGAATTCAAGTTTCATATATATATATATAGTAAGGATTAAGAGTATAGTTTGTTATTTGAGATACTAAACATATCTTTTTTAGTGATAAATCGGGTGATGATTTGGTCCATTGCTATAAGTTCGTCTGTTGCTATATGTTTGTCTGTCACTATATGTTATCCGTTATTAAAAACTATAGCGACGAATGAACTTATGGCGACAAACCAAACTATCGTCCGATCCGTCGCTAAAGAGGGTATACTTAGTATGTCAAATAAAGGAATATGCTCTTGATCCTTTCTCTCTCTATATATAGATATAAGTATCTGATCCATAGCAAACATTTATTACGGATATTATTTCAATTAGCACATTTGTGGTTGTCCGATCCCAAATTTAAGGGTTAGGAGTTCGACTTGACCACTAGTATGAGTAGTACTAGTCGTTACTCCTACAAGCGGTCAGGCAAATTGGTCGCTACTCTTACTAATGGACAGACAAATTAGCTGCTACTCTTACTAATGGACAAGAAAAATAGGAGTTATGTCTGGCCGCTAGTAAGAGTAGCGGCCAGTGCTATTCCTACTAGCGGTAAGGCCGAACCCCTAACTCTTAAATTTAAGATTGAACGGCCATAGATGCGCTAGTTGAAATAATGTCTATAAGTTATAGCAAACGTTTGTTATGGATCAGCTTCCACATATATATAGAGGACGGTTCAAAAGCATACCTCTTAAATAGCATACCTCTTTAAGTAGCACGCATTTATCAAAACGAAGTTGTTTTGAAGATTCTTTGATGACCTTTTCATAACTAAAAAGAAAACAAGTGGGGTCGCGGAATGTCATATTGTGTCACATCTTCTTTTAATATTATTATTTTTTTTAAAATCTTCAAAACGACGTCATTTTGATAAACGTATGCTAGTTAAGAAATATATATTATTTAAGAGGTATATTTTAGATTCTTCATATATATATATATATATTAGTGTGTTCACGAATAGTGTTAATATTATAACATATTATTAATAAAATATTTTTATTAAAAAAAATATTCTTATTTTAATAATGTGTCACGTTCGTTTGTATATATAGTGTCAGTTAATTAATTTTAAATTCTTTCTTTATTACTTATCTACCTACTTATATTTTTCACTTATCTAGTAAATAAGAAATAATCAATCAATTCTTATTCAATTAAATGATGCTTCTTCCCCTACTTAGTCTCCATAACTTTCCTTGATGTTACCCTAGAGGAAAGACTCGTGACAAAATAAAATATAAAAATCTTATCTAATGTATCTCCTACATATTTCAATGATATATATTTAATTATTTTTTTGAGTAATCTATAGATACATCAAATTTATTCTTGACATTCTGATACGACTAGTAAAATTGTCGTTTGATAAAATTAAAAATAACGTATATTTTCTATTTTCTTTGGGTATTCTCCTTGAAGTCTCTCACACAACCATCTCTATCTCTCTCTTCTTTTCCTCAAATCCTAACCCTAACCCTAACCCTAATAAATTTAGTAATATAAACAAAGACAATTTCACTTTGTTGTGTATCAAGAAAACAATAAAGACATGTATTCATTGAGAAGGGCTTCAAATTCAGAATATAGTACTTTTTTCAGGCTATTGCTTCCAATTTTTTTATCATTGTTAATTAAATTTATTTAGTTTTTTGGGAACAGACAAACACATGATACTTTTCAGGCTACCGTTTCTAATTTTCTTTTAAAGTGTGCTTATTCTTTCATTGTATTGGATCAAGTCATATTTACTGTAATTTATTGCAAAACTTATATCACAATGACACTGTGCATGATGTTCATCAACTATGCAGCCCAACACACATAACTGTAGATTGGGACCTTGTTTGCTTAGCCCAAAATCAATAAATCATTGACAATATAAAATTAATCAGGTTTAGTTCTTTGTGTAACCAGATACTTGTATGAATTTTAGGCCTTGGCAGGGGCGGCAGTGGAGCTTACTCCTTACGGGGTGTTACTCGGTACAACAATGGTAAGACTTGTGATGGACGACCTAAAATTGAATTATGATGCGTCTCTGAAAACAACTGGACACTTTAGCGTTGGGATTGTGGCTAGAGAAAGTAAAGGTTGATAGTGGTTAGGGCTGATTGTATACAAGCAGAGTATTAGTTGTTTGTGCCAAAGTTATAGCCGTTGGATGAGCTTTAGAGTTTTGCAGGACAAAGGTTTCAAGAAACTATTGGTGGGGAGTCACAATCTTGATGTTTTTTCTACACAGAAAAACAAAAATATTATCTTATCTGCACTTGTTTGAGCTATTATATCAAGATATTTTTTTTCTCCATTACCTAGGGTATGCCCTTGTAAACTTGTAAATTTTGTAAAGTTCTGCTTTGTAAAAAGAATAAGAAGTTGAAATATATAGAGTATATATATATATATATATATATATATACACACACATACACACATCAATTCTTATATATAAAAGCAAGAAAGAAGATAAATTGATTGAATTACCATATGAGTTAACTCATCAATTAAAATGAGATGAGTTAACTAACAGGTTATTAATATATTTAATTTAATACATTTTATTAATATTGATAAAATACTTATAATTATTAAATATATGCATGAATCATTTGACAAAAATCCAACAAGAGTCTTTTTAATTAAATAAAATTAATATTCAATTCATTTAATATGATTAATGTATATGAACTCTAATTCAAAAAATGCTAATAATTTTAAGAATCTTACTCCTAATTGAAATGAAGCATAAGTAGTTTGTTCTATTCTTTTTTTGTATTTTGGGTACCAATAAATTTATAAAAAAAAATGTTAGTTATAATCATATGAAATGTATGGATTTAAATTACAAATCAAATTTCAAAAACACAATATCTTGATTTTATTATGGGGAGAAAATATATAAACTTATCCCCACACAATTACTCCACATCTATAGCTATTCTCTAAACTTATTCACCGTACCAAGGAATCATATGATTTACAATCAATTAAGAAATAATAACTTTTTTGGGGGAAGATATATAAATAATCTGTGAAGTCCAAGAGACAAATTCTAGAAAGGAACATTCATGAACACTTAAAATATCTTTAATAACCATTAAGAATTTGAGAAAACAAGATTCATGAACACTTAAAATATCTTTAATAAAACCATTAAGAATCTGAGAAAGCAAGATTCGTAAACAGTACAAACATCTTTAATAAAATCATTAAGAATTTGACTTTTCAATAAACAATCACAAATGATAAATTAAATACATTTAATAAAAACATTAAGTATCATAGTACTTCACATTATTATAAAAAGTTTATACTATAAACAAAACTACCCCACATCTACAACTTTTTCTAAACTTATTCAATATGACAAGAAATCATAATTTTGAGCGAATTAACAAGTGATAGAGATTATTGTACAATAAAGATCAGATTAACAAGAATGTGGGATGGGATCAATTTGAGCACTGGACAGATTGTCAACACCACAACTATGTTGCTTGATGAAGAAATAGTATTCAAAATTTTATATTACTTATAACATAAATTTTACCAAGAATTTAAAGTAATTATCTTATAATTAAATACATTATTTGTATCATCCCGCAGGATAATCACGTGATGTTGATTCTAAGGTTAAGCTAACGAACCCAATACATGAAAAAATTGGTCGAAGACAAAGTATACATCATATCCAATTTTAAGATTGTACGACCTACACCTAGATATAAAGTAATTACTGGGGATAAGGTGGTTAACTTTTTTCACAAGACAACGATAACTCAGGGAAACAACACAGATATAATTCCAAGTTATAAATTTGAGTTATCAACATTTGATGAAACAAAAAACAAGGCTGGAGATAAAACACATCTCATAGGTAAAAAAAATTACTCAAAATCTCATTACACAATGAATATAGAAAAATTATCTTCGTATACTTATTATATTTTATTTTCTCAAAGATGTTATTGAACAACTTACAACAATAAGTGACTTACAAATAGTTGGTCAAGGAATTTAAAAACTGGACATTCTCATAACGAATGAGAGGTATGTCTCATAAATAGCGTGTGATGTTTTTTTAATTCAAAATGTATTTGTCATACTAATAATGACATTTTTATGTTATTGCAAACAACTACTATGTTTGTGTATAGAGTAACTGTTAAATGCGAAACTACCACAGGGTTCAGAGGTAAACAACTATTATCACTCAATTTTTAATATTGCCGAAAAAGCTTTATCATTTCACACTTTACATTGACATGTACTAAAACATCTCTCAAAGCGAACAATTTATGTACTGCACGTGTGAAGTAACAATTGATGATATAGTGTCCGACCAAAGGTGGTACTATCTTGCATTCAATAAATGTTTTCGTAAGATAAAGGATACGTACATTAAGCAAATTATAGTGTCAAAATTGCTTAGGTGAAGAGATTGAAACTACACAGCGCTACAAAGTTATGGTCAAAGTTAAGGATATCACAGGGAAAACATCATTCGTTTTGTTTAATCGAGAGGATGCACACCTCATAGGTGTTCCTATTCGCCATCTCATTAATGACAGAAAGGAACTTGCCTCAAATTCGGTACATTACTTAATATTCAACCCATTTTATAATAACATCTTGCATTATACAACGTTATATTATTATAAAAATTGTGTCATATCTACTAATAAAATCACACAATACAAGATATATCAATGCAAGATATTCCACCGACTATATATAATCTCCGCAAAAAAGAATTGTTTGTTTTAAGTCAAAATCACTTCATATAACACTGAGAGAGGCTATGAAGAATACACAGTTTCAAAAGATAAAATTAGAGGCTAAATCTGGAGAGACAAAACATGACATCAATGAAATTTTTTGATAGATAAAGTGTAACGACCCCGAAACCCCATCATTTGCTAATGGCGATCTTGTGCGTTAATACGTAACATTTAACCTTTAAACCAATCACTTGACCATAATGCGAACCATAAATCTGTTTATTTATCTTACAATTCTTACCTGCCTCAGAATCATAACATTTAATTCCCTTGTGCTAAAACTCGGATCATATAAATTGCATTATGACCTAGTCTATTACAATTTTAAAATCATTTATGTAAATGATTTAACTTAACTTATTCGGTGAATACAGTCACCCATCATGTGTATCATGCATATACCTGCTTGCTTATACCTGTTCCGTACTTGATCCTGTTTACACACATATGTACCGTACATACGAGTTTATAACATGTAAAACTCAACTACCAATAGTACATCAACCATATTCTTTACATCTTTTATCTGGATAATACATACAGGCATATTTATTACTACGGATTTACAAATCATTCATTCCTTATTACTATCATGGTTTAACATTTAAAACAAAACTGTTACATAATTTGTATTTATACAAATTACATTCATTCATTAACTTATTATATTACACATTTGAATATAATACACTCTTTCATGCTTATTTATGCATTCACCATTTTTTTACCTCTAGCTTCACCGGAACCTCCGACCTTCTTGTACTTTACTTGAAATTGTTAGTCATAGCAAGGGTGAGCACAAAGGCTCAGCAAGTCAATTAGATAACACCTTTCATATTTGTAGTTTATATTCATGCGTCATGCATCCTTTATTTTACCATGTTGTGCATAAAAGTCACGTATTTCATTTAATGGTTAACACATAGTTGTAGGGGTGTTCAAACTTTTCGGTTTTTTCGGTTTTTTATCGAACCAATCGGTATTGGTTTTTTCGGTATCGATTTTTTTTGTACCGATTTTTTCAGTTTCGATTTTTTATATTTTTCAGTACCGGTAGCGGTATGGGGATTTTTGAATTTCGGTTCGATTCGGTATACCGAAAGAACCAAATTACATAATATAATAATAAATTTATATTAATTATATATATTATTAATTGGTAAAAACAGAAAACGAACCGAATTTGTACCGAACTGGTATCAAAACCGGTAATTCGGTTCGATTTTCGGTTCTTGTTTTAGCGGTAATTTTGATTCGGTACCGGTTTGGTTTTTTACCGATGGACACCCCTACATAGTTGCACGAGTGCACATTTCAAATTTTTTACTATCACATAGTTCACATAGAACAATTATTACATTTAAGTCTGAAATTTTTTCCTGATATGCATTTATTCAACTTAACCTTTATATTCTCGTTTGACTTTTCTATCCTTCCTCGCATCAGGTTGCTAATCCGAACGTTATCTGTCAACATTGAACCTATATGTCATTATAGGATCATAACATATTTTGTAACCTTTTTCAAACTTATCTCATAAAGATTAGATCATTCGTCTCTAATCATATCACATTTGATATATTATACCTTACATAGGTTAATAATACATCCTAGCTCGTTACTGACCTTTTACATAACCCATAACATAGTTTAACTTAGCCTTAGGCATGTTATATTATGTCATTCATTATTTTATTATACCTTAACACCCTTTAGATTGATCATTTTTATTAATTATAGGGTTTATATAACTTATTTCTATCATCCTACATCAAAATATAATTTTTTGGAAACTTAAATTTTTTCCACATGAACAGTAACCTCGCCCCAATGCGCTCTGAACTCGCTAGCCACAAAAAGCTCTCAACCATGAACAGTAACTTAGCCCCGGCTCAGTGTTTAGTTAATGACCGCGAATATTGCTACGCATTTCAAATATATTTGATTAATATTTATCAATGAAATGAATTTAATTTTTATTTTGTTGTGCCTTCATGAATAATCATATCTATGTGTATGAGGATTTAATTAAAAGGGAAGTTCGCACGGTGATCTTATTTAAACCAAATGAACTAACCTACAAATATTAATATCAAGAAACGATAAGTTAGAAACCCTAATCTAGCCGATTCGGTTAATCATTAAAATTAGGGTTAACCTAATTGAGTTATAAACTCTAATTAAAATCCAACCCCTAGTTTTGGGATGATATGGATTGTAGGGTATGTTTAAAGTCTAATATATGACATAATTAATATTAGAATTAATATTGGTGTTAATTTAAATAGAAGTCTAATATAAATTAATGTGGGAATTAAATTAAAACCCTAATCAATAGTCCAATTAAATTAATTACCTAGCAAGTCTAATTGGATTATGTGTTTATTAAGGATGAATTTAATTAAGCACCATGTGATTTAATTAATAATCCGATGAAGCTAATTACCTAACCATTTGATTAATTAATGCAAGGCCCAAATATTTAATTAAAATTGAGCCCAAATGAAATATGACATAGGCCCAATGAAATTAATTAAATTATGGTCCAAACATAGCAAAGTAGATGTGTGTTGGTGATTATATATATATGTATCTATATATATATTTTACTAACTCATTTTGGACATTAAATTAAAAAGGGAAACAAACCAATTCTTGGACCCTTTTACCCCCAAACTTGCGGCAACATGAATGACTTTAGGGGCTGATTTGGTTGCCCATTTAGGAGCTCAAGGTGTTGGGAAGAGCAAAGCATTAATACAAGCTAGTAGGCCTTGGTTGATGTGAATGATGTGTATACTTACATAATTTGTAAGTATACACAACAACTAATACACTCACTCTCTCCTATCATCCATCATCTTATTTTTCATCTACCAAGTTGCTAGAGAGCAAAGGAGTTAGAGAGAAAAGAAAAGTTGAGAGCAAAAATAGAGAGAAAGTAAGAAAAAAGGAAGAGAAACCCTAGAAAAATCAAGATCAAGCAAGAAGCAAGATCATCAACCATACCAAGATAGATCATCCAAGTCTCATCCCATTCCTAGCAAGAAGAAAAAGAGCTACCAAGAGGTTTAAAAGTTTCCAAACCTAGCTTTCCATTTTAATATATGTTCTATGTATGTTTTAAGTGATTTTATTGGTCCAAAATGTGTTTTGATGGTAGAAAACTATTTTTAAAGCTCTTGATGCTTAAAACCATGCTAGACTAATGTATCTAGAGTTTAATGGGTTTAACATGAGTTTTGGGATTCATTTATGTGGAAAAGTTTAACAAAACATGAAAGCGATTTTCGCCGGAAAAACCCTAAACTGAGCAGCGGGTTGTCGGATTTACTGTTCACGTTCCGTAAGTCGTATTCATGATCCGTCAACTTTGGGTGATAGTACTATAAGATAGGAAGATTTTCCAAGTGGTACGACTGAAAAATATTAAACGAGCTATTTATGGTAATTTTCCTAGCAAAACAGTTCCTGCCGGAAAAATCTGGAAAAGCCTACTGCCAGGATCTTGTGAGGGCTGTTTTGGAAACTTTTATTGCTCTAAAAATTCCTTCCATTTTACACATGATATTATATGGTATATATCAGCCACTTTCCAAAAATGAGCTCCATCCGACGTCGTATGAGGGAGTTATGACCCAACGATTTTTCAAGTTTTAAAAGCATAATACAGAAATATCTTGAAACGTATAACTCAGAAAATTATGAAAGTTTTACTAGAAGTGGTCTCTGATAGCAGGAAGCTACTGTAGAAATTTCAGAATTTTCTGATGAAAATTAAATTTTTAATAAATGATGCCATTTTGGACAAAAACGGACCATTTAAAAAATAGTAAATAAGGTTGAAAAATTAAAAGAAAATTATTTTGTGCATAAAATAAAATATAATACAGATATCCAAGAGATATAAAAATAATAAGTCAAGTAGGTATTTTTGTTAAATACACTTGATTTAAGAGAAATAAAGATAATAGCATAATTAAGGATGTATGAGTTAATTTTATTAAATAATACATAAAGGTAATTATTTGTTATTTAAATTGTATTAAATAATAAATAAATTAAATAAAAAGGAATTAAATTAGTTATTTATTATTTAAATGACTAAATAATAAATAAAGGAAATGAGTAAAGAAATTAATAAAATAATTAAACAATTTACCTTTAAATTGTTTAAGTTGTTAATATTACTAATAATTTAAAATATTATTAAATAATAATATTAGTTAAAATAATTGTAAATGATTAAGTTATTATTAAATGATTAATACTAATAATAAAAGATTAAATTATTATTAAATGATTAATAATAATAGTAAATAATTAAATTATTATTTAAATGAGTAATAATAATAGTATGTAATTAAATTGTTATTAAATGATTAATAATAATAGTACCTCATTAAATTATTAATAAATGATTAATAATAATAGTAACTCATTAAATTATTATTAAACAATTAATAATAATGTTAAGTAATTAAACTATTATTAAATAATTAATAATAATAGTAACTCGCTAAATTATTATTAAATAATTAATAATAATAGTATGTATTCAATTAAGATGTTATTGAGTTATTAATAACATTTGTAAGTGAACTTGATATTAATAATATTATTAGGTAACTAAAATGTTATTCAAGTGTGATAATATTGTCGTGAAAGCTACGTGTTGTTAAATAGAGGATTATGTGCTTTAGTAGCAGTATGTATGATAGTAATATATGAATCTCTATTTGCTATATTAATTGAAAGATAAACCTATTTAATACTAGGTATATCAAAGACTGTAATTTAAGTTGTGTGAGCTGTAGTCAACAACTGAGGCAAGTTTCCTAACTCAAACTCGAACTATTATTTTTGAGCATGTCAAATGGTTTAATTTATCGTTAATTATTCCATGTAAATGTCAGTATTGATACTCGCACATTGATGCAATTGAAAAATATGTTCTATCATTAAACAAGTAAATTATTTAAAGTTCTTTATTTCGTGAACTGTTCAACAAATGGGTCTACGCCATTTGTTTCGGCTGGACATATAAAGTAAATATTTTTAAAAGCTATTCCAAACCAGTTGAGTGGTGTGGAAGTCTTGTACTGAGAGAACAAACCCTAAATGGGGAATTATAAGTGTCATAGTTCGACATGGTCAGAGTTTAATGTTATGCATATACATGTTGTACAAGAGGCTGATCCCCTCGAGTACAGTCTGATTTATAAAAGGATAATCGGAAGGTTGTTTCCTTGGAAACGTTCAGGGTCGGTTGGACCACTCAGCAGTAAATAATCATCTTTCATTCCTTCGTTTGAATTTTGATTATCTTATCAGTCATTTCATTAACTTCTATAAATTGTTGAGTTTTCACTTTATTCGCAGTTATTCATGATATGTCCGTATTATTTTAAATTTGCTGAGCATATTAGTTGCTCACTCTTGCTATATATATCATGAACTAATTGCAGTTAGGCCCGAGCACTCCAAGAAGGACAAAGGCAAGGGCAAGCTTTAAGAATAGTTTAAATATTTCTATTCCTGTTTTGTAAATCATGGAACCCTGTTTATATTAATAGGATCATCATGATGAAATTTTATTAAGGTTGAGACATTGGGACCGTAGTAAGCCTTTTGTAATGAACAACTTATGTTTATTTATTCCGCATTTAGTAATATATGTTGTTTAAGAGGTGATGTATGTATTTGATCGTGAGCACCAAATCTGAGGTATTAGTACCTGAATTTGGGGGTGTCACATTTAGTACAAAACATTGCGCCTAAGCGCAGTATTCTAAATCAGGAAATCTGATTTTTGTATTAGCTTTGCTGATTTTTAACTCATTCATCTTACATCAAATTAAGCTCAAATTTGGACCATAGCTAGGTCCTACTACCTAGTATTTTACAAAAATATTACTTATCTTATTTGGCTTCTCAAAATCATTGATACACTAGCCCGTAGGAGGGCGTTTCAAAACATTTTCATACTTAGAAAAAAGTTCAGCTTCAAAACTTTTTTTTTACCAACTTTGTGATTTTTGGTCATTTACTTCCAAACTTCATTCCAACATTTGAAAAAGTTCATATATGTCATATATGACATGTCTAGACCTTCAAACAAGTTTAACTTCGCACGAGACGAGATTTGTCCATAAAAATCTGTTTTAGGTCGAAACGATCGATTTTGATTGTTCGAATCGCCTTTTTGTTCAAATTTCCATCCATTGATTACCAAATCAACCTAAACACGTGTATATACATGAAACTAAATCACTTGTCTTCACTTCACCTTTAATTCCTTAAAATTGCCAAAAATACCCTTAAGTCGGATTTCATTAACTTTTGGAAAAAAAATTAATTTCAATACTTAGACTCCATTTGACATCTTAAACTCCATACACCACATAGGCTACCACATACACATTTAACAACTTTGTAAGTCCATATCATTTCTATATGCACATTCTAATGCACTTTACAGATTATGATTTGATCTACATGTAAATCATAGCCTAGTATTGTATTCATTCCTAAACAAATCTTGCTTTCAAACTATTGGTGAACCTTTAATACTATCTAGCATGATAATATGCATGCTTCATACATGATCAACCTTTTAAACTAGGTTTTCATCAATTCTAACAACATATAACACATGATCATCCAATAAATCATGATTTTTAGTTTGAATTCAAACATAAATAGTGTAACACCTTTATTTTTCCAGCTTGAGCTTAGGGTTTCATCATTTCTCAACCATATATCACATAGACTCATGTAAAACTTACATCTAGCAACAATTTCATGCATGACTACTTTTAAACTAACATTTAAACACACAAACATCAAGTTCTATTGCAAGAATATGGCTATACCTTCTTATGGCTCTTTTCCTTCTAGCTTTGAACCTTGCTAAAGCTATATGCTCCACTTTGATGGCTATCTTCTCCTTTTTTGAACACTTTTTCAGCAATTCTTCAAGGTTTTTGTGCAAACCCTAGCTTCCTTTCTCTTCTTCTCTTAAGAACTCTCACTTGAGCACTCTTGAATCAACTAACTTGATACTTAGAAAATATACATATATGTGTTATATAAATCCTCCAACAACTAACCATGCATGGTTAGTTTAAGTCATGCATGGTTAGTTTAACTCATGCATGATCAAGGCTAAACAAGGTATTTCATATTTCTAAACAAGGACAAAATGGATATTTCTCCATCTTAGGATACCACGGTCATTATTTAAATTATCAAGGACATTTTGGGTCTTTTGTCCATTTCCTAGAGAATTTTAATTCCCAATAATCCATAAATTGCTTATTTTCAATTCATTTTAAATCCATTTTGATCCAAATTTGTTTCATCATGCTTGAATTTTATTCCTCAATAAAATACTCCATAACTTGCTTGTCCCATAACACTTGTCACACTTTGAATATTGATTTTCATTAATTAATTCTAATAATCACAATATCTTCCAATTTGCATTCCAATATATCTACAAACCTTTTTGGTTTCATATTTCACAATTTCACTTCCCGACATCTCAATATAGTCGAATTGCTCATTTGTCCATAAACCGCTTCCTCGAAAAGTGAACCTTACTCGAATTACCAAGATTCATTCCTTTAATCATATAACGCATAATACCTTCATTATGACTTTATGTCCTTTAACTTATTTACTTAATACACATAATGTCAATTCTCAACATACATGCAATTTACGTTCCTTCTACTCATATTTAAGAGTATTACCTTCAATTCATATTTATGCGTCGTATAAATACATACCTTCTTTCAATCAATGAATATCAATTTCTTAATAACTTCAAAACATTCAAAGATCGTTAATTTTACTATTCCTTTAATCCCCAATATACGAATTAGGGTAAGTTGGTCCTTCTTTTCTGCACCAACTGACTTAACTTAGCTTGCCATTCTCGCAACCTAGCCTCTCCAGGCTTATTCATTAAGCTCGCTAATAATATTTATAACTAAAACATTAATTTACATACTATTTTCTCATTTTCATTATTTTCTCAATTTTTAACTTTTCTTTCTTTCTTTATCAAATCAAATACATATATATTCATACATTTAATCTATCACTTGCTGATACATCATAGTGTCTGCCAATAATTATGTCTGTCATTTGTCTTTAATCCGTTACATTACCATTCCATCATCGAAAATTCATATTTATTGTAATTTCATTATTTGTTACGTCGCTAATGCATTTTACATAGATAACTGATCCTTATACATTCAATAGACCCTTATATACACTAAGAGTCTCTATTTACCATTTCAACCATACAAGTCATTTCTAACACATTGATCAAAAAATACATAATTTTAATTACTTTTAGAACTTCTGTCATTCATAACTAGGTTTAACTGCTAAACTTTACTTAATTAGCCAAGATTCTAATTTAGAAATCTTGTCATAATTCGGGATGTCACATAAAGCATGAAAACAATGAGAAATATGATGAACCAAAAAATACGCCAGACCATGTAAAGAAGAACAAAAGAAAGATAGTTGATTTTGGGAAAGATCTGGAAGAAGATATCGAAGTTAACTCGAAGGAAGATAAGATTGGAATAAAACAAGAAATTCCAACTACACGAAAAATGACAAAAGGGCTCCCGCAAAAAAAAATAAGTGACAATAATTACTAGTTATTATGCGTGACGGTTAATGAGTTATGTTTACATTGACAAATTATATATCAATATTGCTATTTATCTTATGTCTACATTGATAAATGTGATATCAATATTGCTATTTATTTCATCATTATGACTTCAAGCTATAAAATTAGTTCATTATGAAAATAACTTATTGTAACAAAAATATATTTATCATCACAGTTGTAACAAATTATACAATTCGTTATTCAAACTAGCTCGTCCATTGCACGAGCTATCAACTAGCATATATATATACATATAACAAAGAAGAAAAATTATACATTTTTCATATTTGTTGTGGTCCTTGATTCAGATGTATTTTCACCCTTTTTTATCCCTTCTATTTGAATTTATTCGAAACTTGTTTCATCTGACCTACCTTTCTTTTATTAGGAGCTTGCTTTAGTTCTTTTTCAATGAAAGTAATATTTAACTTTCATTTGGGTCATCATTTTCAGATTCACTCGCATTTGACTTTTGAGTAGGTTGACTTTTTTCACAAACTCTATACTTCATATTCCATTATACCTTTAGTTAAAGAAACCAATCTACAAGTTGGTCACATCTTTCTTGAGTGTCATATGTGATGTCTGCAGCGTCAAAAAAAATATTGTGCACCTTGTCATATCTCTGTCTCAATTTCATGTCTTTCCAAACATTATGAGTGAGTTTAACTTTAGTATGATGTCATTTTATGTCCTTCCACCTCCTCAAAATATATTTCCTTGGAACAGTAAATATAAATCTTTCAAAATGAAGTACCTTAACTATATGCTTACATAAAATTCTTCAAAATTCAAATAATTTATAATTACACTTCACACCAAATTCAGATTCATCTTCTCCTTTAATGAAGTAAACTTTGAAGTTCATAATTTTTGGGCAATTTTTTTTTCAAAGTAACAAATTGTTTCACTTCATAATGAAATATATTTTTATCATGAGATTCGACAAACTTTGTATTGAAATATATTCCTCCATCCGCCCACTTCTATTTAAAACTCTATAAACTTGGATTTGGTATTGATAATAAAATTTTATTCCTATTTATTAGATATTTTTAGGCTTAATTATTTGTTAGTTTTTGAGCATTTTAATTAATTTATTTAATTTTTTGTGTTTTTATTGTTTTTATATTATTTTAATTTTTTTAATTAATTTATATTGTATTTTGTAGGAAAATAATCCTTGATGACATTGTTGTAATTTCTGCAAGAAGCTTAGGGCATTAATTTTATATTATTTTTACTTTTTGTAATTAATTTATATTTTATTTTGTAGAAAAATAATCCTTGATGGCATTGTTGTAATTTTTGCAAGAAGCTTAGGGCATTATTGTAATTATGCAAAACTGGTTGCAAAATCGTAATAAATTGAACCAGGCTTGGGCACGCCATGCGCACGTATGGAGAGGTAGTAGTCAACAAACACAACGTCGTTCGTGAGATAAATAAGGAATCAGCTTCCGTGCAATGCGCGAGTGGCTGAGATTTAGATTTTAATTGGAAAACGGCGGGGTTTTGGCATGCACGACAATAACGAATGTGCCATGCGCGCGGTTCATTATTACTGACGTGGCAGGCGGTCACCTAAGGCGCATTTGACTTGGTTAAAGGAACGAAAAGGTCTTGTTTGGTAAGTGCGTTATTGCTGGAAATCAAATTATTCGGGATTATTTGATTTTGAATTGAATTTTTTTCAATTAATGCTTAAGATTATTAATGTACTCCTATAAATACACTATGAGACTCTTATTTTCAGGAGATTAATATAAATTAGAATTAGATTAACATAATTTTAGAGCAGAATATTATATTATAGTAGTTTAGGAGTAGAATTAGAAACAAATATTCAACGCAGAAGGATTCAAGAATTAAATGCGAAGCTTGGGGATTGGAGACTGCGATCCGAGTGACAGACGGATATCAAACCACATATTTGATTATTTTCTTTTCCTTTTATTTTTATAATTTTGATATGTTGAATTATTTGTGGATAATTTATTATTTAATTATGAACTAATTTTTATTTAAGATTACAATTGAACCCAATCTGTAGTTTAAATTAATTTATTTTCTTTTTAATTAAATTGATTATAATTGAATTGATTATGATATTTTGTGTGTTTAAGTATTTAATTATTTGCGTTAATTAATGTAGTAATATATATGAAGTTAATGAATGGTTATAGTGTTTAGACCTAATTAATTATTTTGTGCGTTAATGTTTAATTAATTATGATTAATTATTGAGATAATTTATATGAAATTGAGAGATGAATTATAAATTTAGATATGAATATGATGACATATGTTTGCGTTTTCTGCGTTAATGGAATTCATGATTCGTGTATAGGATAGAGATATTGTAAGACCCCGACTTTTATGAAATACAAATTTAATTTTTCTTTATATATTTTTCTTCTGAAAACGGTAAATGAATAAATTGACAAAAGTAAAAATTAAGAAATGTTGTACAAATTTTATCTTGTCGGGGAATATTCGTTTTGTCGGGTAATATTAGTTCTGTCGGGAATATTCGATTCGTACGACGGTGCCGAAATAACCAAATATTGGTGGACCCCCACAACGAATTATTGTCGGATATAGAAAGCGACATACGTAACATTTCTAAATAAATATAGTCAATGGTACTATCACTTTTAACTGTTAAAATACCCGGTGATAAAGGAATAGTAACATACAATATTACATAGTAACACATAGTAGTACACGGTATTGCACAGTAGCACACGGTGTTGCACAGTGTTTCATATTATTGAACTGATAAAGTGACTATTGTACTATATTGACTTTATTAAACCAATAATTGTCACATGCATAATAATTCATATTATTGAGCTGATAATTATCACAGTAGTATATGCACAGTAATTCACATTACTGAATCAATAATTGTCATTACACAGTAACGCACTAATTTCTTATTTATTTTCAGCATTATTGTTATCTCTTTTATGATGTTGATTAAACTGTTGTATTCTATTATTAATTGATTTTTCTGCTTATCTAACTCAGAAAATCAACTACACTGCATTTATAACAGTTAGTCATAATAATGAATACTTGTGAATTATTGTTGAATAATTGAATTGATAAAATTATTTATTTTTATTATAATAAATTGTATAAAGTTATTCGTTTTTATTATAATAATTTATATAAAGTTATTTACTTTATATAAATTATGTAAAGTAAATTATTTTATTATGATAAATTATATAAAGTTATTTGTTTTAATATATAAAGTTAATTGATTTATATAAAGTTAGTTGTTTTATATATAAAGTTAGTGGATTTATAAAGTTAGTTGTTTTATATATAAAGTTAATTGAATGGTATAGATTAAAGGAAATCTGAAATGAATGATATAGATTAAAGATAATGTAATAATTATAGAATTTAAAATGAACGGTGTAAATTAAAGATGATCTTTAAATGAATGGTTTAAATTAAGGAAATCTTAAAAGATGAAATGAGTGGTATGGATTAAACATTATCTTGAAATATACGATTTAGATTAAATTAGAAAATCTTGGTTTATGATAAGATTTTTGGCTATAAATAGAGGCCTTACCTTAAGGATTTTTCATAAAACTTCCTTACTTATTCTTTCTGTCACTCTCTAAATATTATTTTGTGCAAGTTTTCTTTGAGTATGTTAAAGCCATATTGAGTATTTGTGAAGATCTGTAAGTGTACGAGTACTGTTCAAGTAAGTCTTTTTATAAAGATTATATAAGCAACCACACACGTCACACGGTGTTTATAAATCTTTCTTTGGAAGATTTATTTTGAAAAACTTCATTTGGAAGATTTATTTTGAAATATTATTTTCTTTCAAAAACTATATTGAAGTTATTCTACTTTATTCTATCAAATCACTTTTGATGATTTTATACGAATTGGTATACACCATGAAATTATATGTGGTAGTTACTAATTAAATTATAAATATTTAGGTTGATCAACTTCATATCTAGTCACGTGTTAAGGTAAGGGATATCATTCTTTTCATACTCTTAACTTACTATGGTAAGTACTATTTGGTAAAGTTTCTTGAAATGATTATATCTTCCTTAATAGTTTGCGCTTCATCTAATATCATATCAATTGAACCTTCCTATTTTTTTAAATCTTTCTATTGAACTTTAACCGTTATTCTGAATTGTGGATCTTGAATATCATTTTTGAATTTCACTCCATATCATGTTGACAATTTGGACATTATTTGAATCTACACAAAATAAAATTATAAACTTTTGATATTTATTGATTATCCTGTTTCTTCTGTTAATCATATCAGTGTTGTTATTCTAATAATCAAGAATCATGTTGTTATGAATATCTGTGGCCTGTGGCACAAATGATAGGATAAAGACAATATAATTGTCGTGTGTCTTTTAGGGCACGTGGTGAATGTTCTCTTTGGCCTGGGGCAAAGAAGAACTGTTGTTTGGTATGATTATGACCAAAGATTGAAGACTGGTATAATCATGACCATTAGTGTTATATTTGAATATCTTTGGCCTGTAGTGCAAAGATGAACTGTTGACTTTGGCCGTGTATTTTATGACGTCTCAAATTGGGCAATGTAGGCCCAGATTTTGGGGCGTCACATCAGGTGTTCTAAATGTACAGTCCGCTAATATGTCTAGCGGACCCGTGAAGCAACAATTGAGCAAAAACTAACATATGGATGCAAGTATTATACCAACACCCATACATCTACAAAAACCAACATAACCAACACCCATACATCTACAAAAATCAACATAATGATGCAATCATTATATCGATAAAACTAGAAGACCTTTGGTGCGTTGTTCAGTATTACATGAGGGGTGAGGGGGGGGGGGGGGGGGGGGACTGATCATCAAGTGGTATTGGAATGAAACCATCAATATAGCTCAAACTCCTTTTTTCAAGCATTCTGTGCACAATCATAAGCAAACCCTTTAGTGTCCTGTTCAGTATTGCAGGGGGGGGGGGAACTGATCATAAAGTGGTGTTGGAATGGGACCATCAATACAGCTCAAGCTCCTTTTTTAAGCATTTTGTGCACAATCATAATAGTTTGCTCTGTTTCTCAAGTTAATTCTTTGTCTGCTAGAAAGACTAGCGAACGTGAGCTGCTATGCTTAGTCATTTCGTTCAATTTATGGGTAAAGTTGACCAGTAATTCTAACTAAATGGTCTGCTAGAGAGTCTAGCGAATGAGCATTCCAGCCCTTTATATCTCAGTCGTTTCTTCTTAAAATGAATGACAAAGATGATATTTGTCCAATTTTTGCCCATAACAAGTATTTTTTATGAATCGTCCCCTATATATATATATATTTTATGATATATGAAAAGTTTATACATTGTATATATAAAAAAAATAGAGTATTGAATAATTGACTTAATGTTAATTCGATATTGACTCACAACCAACCAAAATAATTTGATAAAATTATTGAATATTATCTATTAATTAATATCTTGTTATATATGTAGTTATTGATTGTAAACCAACCACACTCATCCATTTAAGTGTTGCTCCCTCAGCTCTATTCAAAATATATGATCAGTTTACTAAAACTATAAAGTATAAAGAAAATATCAATCCTCATATATTTTGAAACAAATCATTTTACTACTAACGGATGAAATACTTTTTATGTTTCAAAATTAGGAATATATATATTTTTAATTTATTTTAAAATTAAAGATATATTTTTATTTTTTTAATATCAAATAATTATAATTGAATTCTTAATTAATACTAAGACTATATTTAAGAGATAAAATTATTCTTAAAAATTATAATTTTACAACTATATCACTAATTTTGAAAGGGAGGAAATATTTAAATTAAGACTTGTCCTATATTTGATTTTATTTTGAACTGATCTCTATAAAGCTTGTACAGTAGTAAAATGAAAGTTAATGCTTTGGACGAAGAACATAGGAAAATGTGACAACGACAGGGTCCATATTACACTATTGAACAAGTAGTTATCAAATCAGAAGTTTATTTCATTTGCAAAATTATAAATATTAAGGATTATGTTTATTTCATATTTATCTCCTAATATAACTAGTCGTTAATTTAGGACAAACTTAATAATATTGAGTTATCTTAATATTTTAAGGTTATTGGTAGATGAATTTGTGCTTTATATTAATATATTCAGAATTGATGGAGGGCCATTTTTAAGACTTTATTTTGTTCTGTTTTTACATTTGTGTATGTCCTTATGGTTGTTTTAGTGTTTCATATGAAAAATAATTAGTTTCAATTTATAGCTTTTGATGAGTGATTCTTGCAACGTTTGTATGTATTACTAGAGGATGAGTGTTGAAATTTTTTCTAAAAATTATTTATATTGTTAAAATATATAAAAAATAATACTTTGATCGTTATAAATATACATAGATATATTTCTTTGATCAAATAGTCTAAATGAGCCAAATATATTAAAATTGTAATCCAATACAAAGGATAAAAGAATTACATTAAAGATTTGAAATAATAAATCTTTCAAACAAAATAACAGATATTCAAGAAAAATAGTCAATTGAGCAACAGTGCTAGTAAACATCATATAAATTTCTGAAATACAATCATATTTTTAAAATAATGATATAATATTTAGATCTGGACGAACAATCTATTTTCAATAATTCATGCACAGAAAAAAATTTCATGAACAGAAAAAAAAAACTCTCAAATGGAGAAAATAAAATCTCCCAAATAGATAAAGCAAAATCTAAAATCCCTTCACAAAAGAGAAAGAAATTAATAATCTCATAAAGAAAATAAGTCTCACAAAAAAAAAATTCAAAAAAAAAAATATTAAATTAAAATAAGAGAAATCTAAGCAGAAAAAAAAGAATAATTTATTAAATCAAAATAGCATAAATTTAGGGGAGGGTATCTTTAAAAGAAGTCCTCCCTCGTATCAAAGATGAAGGATCGGTTGCTGAATTGTTAAGTGTACGCTAAATCCTTCAATATTTAATATACATATAAATTTGTCATTTTATATAATAAATCTTTTAATTATTATTAAAATTCTAAATTAACTTTAATAAATTATGCGGAATAAACTATAATAAACAAACAAGGCCCAATATATTAGAAGCCCAATGTAAAACCCATCATTAGCTACTGTACCTATCTAACCCTTCACTGCATTCACGCCTTCTGTTGCTCAAGGTGAGATTCTCTTTTTCTCTCTGAAAACTTAAATTTCTCTCTCTAAAAGTGCAGATAACTGGAACATATATAAGATTTCCTGTTAATTTATTTGGATGTTTGTTTAATTCTTGCTGCATTTCAGTGTGCAATGTATACAATATTGTTAAATTATGGTGTATTTGATTGAATTTTCCACTATAGTTTGTTTTAGTTAAATTGAAGTATAATTAGGACGAATGAGTGCTATATATTTCATATGAGCTTAGTTTAGTGGGTGATGGTATGTTTATGTTTGATTTCTGAGGAATTTGTACGAAATGAGGGTCCATAGCAAACTTTGACATTCCCATATTACCATCTTCATAAATTTACATTACATTTAAATGAAGTAAAGCATATTTTAGATAGGGTAATATTGGTGTAAGAATAGTATATGATTTTATAGGATGTGAAATTATCTTCCATTGCATGTTTTTATGAACTAGGACAATTGATTTAGGAAGGAGGGACAGACACCGATGGAGTTTGATTATGAACTCTTGAGACTCTTGACAGTTTTATGGTGTTTAGTTTCTGTGGATCTCTGTATTAACATTATGTTTTGATCTTAGAGACAGTGAGGGGAAGGACAAGAAAATGAAACTTTAGATGATAAAGTTAATATCTTGTTAGTGAGCACAAATTTCACCATATACACTTTCACGAACAAAACCAAGCTTATGGCTAGAATTAAGTGTAATAACCTTTGACAAAGTTATAGTTCTCTTTTTTCATCTTTTGTCTTGTTTTCCATAATTTCTATTCACTCTTCCCAATGTGCCGATATCCAAATGAAACATATAGCTCCATTTGGTTTTTGGATATATCTAAGAAAAAAAATAGGAGCTAATTTATTTGACTTGTTTTGGTTACTATGGTAGTTGGGAGAAAAAAGTATATTTAGGGAAAACAAGGAATTTTTGAAATTTAAGTGCGAATTTCTTTTTCATTTTCATAAATCTTTGATGAATTTCATCAACTTTTAGTTACATACTCACTTTGTCCCAAAATAGTTGTTATAATCCATCTGTCCTCATATATATGGCCACACAATTTTAGGAGAGAATGTTTAAATATTGAATTCCATAACTGTCCTTTCCTTTAGTAGATGGGCGGGGTTTAGAAGCTTTCCCTTTTAAATTCATATGAGGGCAAATGTTATAGAAATAAAGGATCATGTAAGCTGTACAAATGGTCACGAGTATGTAGATACAACCTTTAATGGATTATGAATTGAAAATATGTGGGTAGGGTTAGACAGCATTTGTGTATTTTTACTTAACAGTAGTGAAATGGCTTTGGAATTTTGAACTTACAAACTGGTGATGTTAGTAGCAGAACCTAAAAAACAGGGTGAAGATTGCTCTTTTAAACTTATTAAAAATTTATATTGTTTGCATTGGTAACTCCAAGTAGTACAAATTTAACACTTTAGTGGTGTTGTATGTTATTGTCGATATTAAATCAGTCGCTACATATTGTAAGAAAAAAAATGAGAGTTGTTCTCTTTGATGAATCTGTAGCCATTTAAAAAAATTCTAAACTCTGCTTTCATTGTTGCCAAATATTCATCTCAACTCAACTATGCCTTTTATCCCAAACTAGTTTAGGTAGCCGGAAAATGAATTCCATATGTAGGAACAAAAGAAGGAACATAAGGTTAAAAAATAAAGAGATAAAAAATATTTAAAAAAATATTAAATAAAGTGAGACAATAGAAATATATAAAAGTGATAAAATAATAACATCACATATGAAAACATACATACATACATATATAAAAAATAAAATAAACCTATAAAAAGGAGAAAAAGAGAGTAATTGAAGAATGAAGATTAAAAAAAAGGGAGAAAAGTAAACGCAGGTATATGTCTAAGTTCAAGCTTGATCCGGACTTGAAATAATACAATAAGTAGCCGAATAATGAGATATTAGAGGAGATTAGTTAGAAAGCAGAGATAAAGGAGTAAGAGCTTGGTAGTTAGAAGACAGAGAAAGGAGTAAGAACTTGGTAGTTAGAAAACAGAGAAAGGAGTAAGAACTTGGTTAAGAAGAGAGATAGATATAGAAAGAATATAGAGGTATAAAGAGATAGAATTAGAAAAAGGGAGGTAGAGAGAATGGCTAAACCGTTTTCTTCAATTAAATCCAATTCATATTCAAGTCATACCTTTTGCATTACAAGCTCCTAATATTTATACTACTACTAGTAAAAGGACCACTATCTTCCACCTAACTTGGAGATTAAAATAACTAGGGGGCCAAGTTGACTTGGGGACAAATAAAGATACTAATAATCCTAACTTTCGGACCAAGATCACTTGGGGACCACTACTTTTGAATAACTAAATGTCTCTAGATATTATTTAATTTCTAATAGGGCTTGGCCTTGTAATGTCACATTCTATTCGGCTTCCGATATACGATTACACTCATACACTCATTCCTATGAAATTCCATGTCCTCAGACTTATATTATGAGCAAAATTGTTTGGCTTTGGTGTACTCACTAAATTCCCATATTTATTGAGGCTATTTTTGGCCTGCTGCTAAAAGTGTATTATAATTTAAGGAATCACATTTTGGCCAAGTCAAAGTGTTTGGTGCAGCCAAATATCCTTCTTACTGTATAAGGAACTTCAAATTTTTTGGAAAAGGCGCATTTTTTTATGAAACATATCTGTCTTTTATTCCAAAAATACCTTCACTTTCTTATCCTATTATCCTTTTTAGGGGCAATTTATTATCTGTCAAAAAATATAAAAACAGTTACATGGTTGTCCTAACACTTGAAGTGATTAAAGATCCATTATAAGCTTCTTATTTGACAGTTGTCCAAACACTTAAAGTAGGTTATTTCCATTACACTGTAAAGTACGTAACATTGTAGCTTGAGGTATTTCATTTAGTATTATACGTAGATCAATTATGATTCTTTATAGCTGAGGCTGACAGATCTTTTATGTTATTTCTGCAGTTCTCATATTTAAAATGGTGGGTGTTGCTGCTTCTGGCCTGCAAATCACTGCAGCCAGACCCTCCATTTTCTTTGCCCATAGCATTTTCAAGTCTTCTGTAGCCAATGTTCTTGTTAAATCTAATGAATCATCATGGGTTAAGCTTGCCAGTTTCCGTCAAGTATCGTATGTGCAGCATTTTCAGCGGAATTTCAAATCAAATTCTGCAAATTTTAAAAACTTTGCCACAAAGGCAAAGACTGAAGTTAGCGAAAGCAAGCCTGCATCAGTTTTGTCCATTGATTTGAGAGGTTAGATCTTTATGTTCTGTAACTGTATAATCTTTTTCTTGGTGAAGTGATTATATTTTAGTTCTTTCTTGGTAACGATATAACTGAATGGTGATTTGTTGTTAAATCCATTACCTACTTAGCTACTTTGGTTTGTGAGGTAGCTGGGATGGATAAATTGATTAAAAACTTAATCTGTGCATTTTCTCAATGATACCTAACAGTCTTAAACAGAACAACTTGTCATATGCGGCTGTCGATGCACGGTTGACTGAAAGATAACTTCTCAAAATTTCATTTCTCTGAAATTGTCTCCGACTTTCTGTTATTACTTAATAGCACATTTGGGAGCTCATCATGGATTTCATTGGTCTTTAAGCATTTAGTTACCTGTAGAAATTTTGTCAGGAAATTTTAGGCAATTGTCATGTTATTGAATAATTTTCTAAATTTATGAATTTTTAAAGTGCAAGTTTAGTGTAGTTTCTTGATTGCATCACCATGAGACGTATACGTGCTTAACCAAAATTCAAACCAAGTTGATGTTTCAAGTTCAGTTTAGTGTCGTGGCTTCATGACACCAGTAAGAAACATATACTTTTTCAACTAAAAATGGATTGCTCTTTTGTAGGTAAACGGGCATTCATTGCTGGTGTAGCTGATGACAATGGATATGGTTGGGCTATAGCAAAATCTCTAGCTGCTGCAGGAGCTGAAATTCTCATTGGCACATGGGTGCCTGTAAGTAAAATTCCCCAAGCCAATGGTGCAATTTTTGTCCCATTTAAGAGCTTGCTCAACATCATTTGATTTGTGGGATAATAGATAATATGTCTCTCCTGCAGGCTCTGAATATTTTTGAAATGAGCCTACGACGTGGCAAGTTTGATGAATCACGTGTGTAAGATTTTAACCTTATGCCTCTTTTATTAAATATGCAACTGTTGTTGGTTGCACCTTCTAATGAGAAACTTGATTTTTCAGGTTGCCAGATGGTTCGATGATGGAGATTACTAAAGTATATCCCCTAGATGCTGTTTTTGACAACCTTGAGGACGTACCTGAAGAGGTAATGCAAAGTAGGATTCTCATATATATTTAGAAAATTTCCAGACGCTCGATAAATTGATGTCACATGGCTTCACACAGATAAAAGCGAATAAGCGTTATGCAGGATCTACTGATTGGACTGTTCAGGTACATTTTTATAAGAATGTTTTTTCCACTGCATGTTACATGTTTAATTATTTTGAAGAAAACTATCTCTGTCAGCAAGGTTTTATTTTAAATAGCGAGGGATTAATGACCACATTTTGATGACTAACTTGACTTTGAACGGAGACCTATTTATGTGGAAACTCGATATGCCATTTCAATCATCTAGAGTGTGTTTGGATGAGGTATTTCTGATGTACTTGGATTTGTAAATCCTGTCATTGTAAAGTCCCCTCGCATTTAAATTCCATCATGTACAAATATCTTGTTTGGAAAGAAGACAATGCACTTAAAATCTATATTACATGGACTCGGATGGAATGTCTGGTTGGATACGATATTTTGAAGAGTCCGAAACGGGCAATTTTGCCAATTTTTAATACTAAAAATGAAGTGTTCTGTATCAATACCCTTGCCTGGGTGTCAAGTGTCGGATATGGGTAATTTAGGACAAAGTGAAGAGTCCTGCTTAAAATACATTGTTGTGTCGTTATAAACGCGGATATCTACATAAACGCGCGTGTGTGTGTATATATATCTACATAAACGCGCGCGCGTGTGTATATATATATATATATTGTGACAAAACATAGTATTACCCCACTGAAATTGACACGTTTTACTTAATACACAATTGAACTTTTAATTTTACAGATTACCATATTAAACTAATTAAAAAAAAGCAATTGGATCATTCCGTCAAATTAGATGGATGAAAGTTAACTTTTTTCCTACGTGACTATTTAGAAAACAAACAAAAAATGACATGGATAATTTTAAAAAATATAAAATTAAAATTATTTTTTAAAAATACAAATAAAATTAAAATAAACTCAAAAAATTATAATATAAAATTCAAAATAAAATAATAAAATAAATAAAATTAAAATAAGCTTGAAAAATACAACAAAAAATTTAAAACAAAATAATAAAATTTTAAAAATACAAATTAAATTAAAATGAACTTGAAAAATTACAATAAAATAATAAAATTTTGAAAATATAAAATAAATAAAAAAAATTAATTTTTAAAAAGACTTTATAAAATTAAAATAAAATTGAAAAGTACAATATTTTTTTTTAAAATGATAACTTTTTTAAAATACAAAATAAAATTAAAATAAACAAAGAAATAAAAAAATGCAAAATAAAAAGTTAAAACTTTTTTGCCAATCTGGTTTGATTCCTTACGAGTTTGGGTTGTTTTTGCACTTTTTTCATTTTTTTATTGTAATTTTCAATTTTATTTAGTATTTTTAATAATTTAATTTTCAAAATTTTATTTTATATTTTCAAAATTTTATTATGTTATTGTAATTTTTCAAGTTCATTTTAAATTAATTTGTATTTTTAAAAATTTATTATTTTATTTTTAATTTTTTGTTGTATTTTTCAAGTTTATTTTAATTTATTTGTTTTAAAAATTTATTATTATGTTTTGAATTTTATATTATAATTTTTCAAGTTTATTTTAATTTTATTTGAATTTTTAAAAATTAATTTTATTTTGCATTTTTTTATTTATTTGAAAATTTTATCATTTTAAAATATTTTTATTGTAATTTTCAATTTTATTAACTATTTTTAATAATTTAATTTTATATTTTCAAAATTTTATTTTAAAATCAAGTTCATTTTAATATAATTTATATTTTTAAAAATTTATTATTTTGTTTTTTTATTTTTTGTTGTATTTTTCAAGTTTATTTGTTTTAAAAAAATTATTTTGTTTTGAATTTTATATTATAATTTGTCATGTTTATTTTAATTTTATTTGTTTTTTTTCAAGATTATTTTAATTTTATTTATATTTTTAATAATTAATTTTATTTTTATTTTATATTTTTAAAAATTATCCATGTCATTTTTTGTTTTTTTTTTAAATAGCCACGTAGGTAAAAAGTTAACTTCCATCCATCTAATTTGACGGAATGGCCCAATTGCTTTTTTTTAATTAGTTTAATGTGACAATTTGTAAAATTAAAAGTTCAGTGGTGTATTAAGTAAAACGTGCCAACTTCAGTGGGGTAATACTATGTTTTTGCCTATATATTATTGATATATAGATGCACCAAAATTTGGTAACGGGTTGGTCGACACATTATAACTTATTTCAATACTTAACGGTAAGTTTAAGCTATTTAGGATATTTTGGGCTTCCAAACATGCCTACTTACATTTGCGCTGGTTTTAATAGTCAAATTTATTAGATGGGCCATGCTCTTATTAGTTGTTTTTTCAAATTTCTCAGGAGGTCGCAGAATCTGTGAAACAGGACTTTGGCAGCATTGACGTTCTTGTGCACTCACTTGCTAATGGACCAGAGGTATATCTTTTCCTGTTGTCATGTAGGAATTACATTTACTGTAATTACTGAAGATGCACATCTCTTAATTAGGTGACTAAACCTCTGTTGGAGACATCCAGGAAGGGATATCTTGCAGCAATATCTGCATCAAGTTATTCCTATGTTTCTTTGTTAAAGCATTTTCTTCCAATTATGAACCCAGGTATTCCTTCTACCCTGTAATCTGATCCGTGGTTTCTTTACTTGTCTGCCTTTTCATTATTTTAATCGTTCTCTCACTTGTTTTGCTCAATGATTAATTTTTGCAAGGCATGTTCTTTGTACTTCTCAATAGTTGGTGTTTTTACAGGTGGCTCTTCAATTTCTCTTACGTATATTGCATCTGAGAGGATAATTCCTGGGTACGTGTGTCTTCTATTTGGTTGTAATTCTGTTTTGTAACTTCAAAACCTTCCATGGGGAAGATAATGTAAACTATACCACACAGTTATGGTGGAGGCATGAGTTCAGCTAAAGCAGCACTAGAGAGTGATACAAGAGTAAGTTCTAATCTAATTAACATTCATATGTTGGTATTAGTCTTTCTTCTCATCTTTCTTTAGTTGAGGTGTCTATCTATTGTTATATTCAGGTGCTCGCTTTTGAAGCGGGAAGAAAATGCAAAATCAGGGTCAATGCTATATCTGCTGGTATTTTTTGTCCCCTCATCTTTCTGATTCATCCGTTTTTCACTCTTTCAGACTCAAATATTAATTTTTCGAAAATGCATAGATCAAACTAGGTTTGTCAATGGGCCAAATCAGCGCAATCATTCTCTGATTTGGTATGCTCCATTAACAATGATTATAGATCAATGGTCTGATCACATATTGGATCATGATCGGATCCACGATCCTGCCAATTCAAAGATACAGATCATGATCCAAATTGACCCATTTCAAAAATTTTAATTAGTTATACACAATCGATACTATTTTAGCAAAATTGTATTTACTTATAAAATGCTATTACTTGTATAAAAGTAATTCACTTCATTTCTCTGAAATTTTCACTTTTTTTTTTTTTTATAAAAAAAAGAAGAAATTTTCACTCTCTAAATATTTTCAACTTTATCTCCCTATAAACTTTCTTCACTTTCTCCCTCTAAAATTTATTAACGTTATCTCTCCAAAAAAAACTTCAATATCTCTCACCAAAAATTATCACTTTCTTTCCTTAAATATTTCACTTTTTCTCAGCTTTTCACTCTTTCAAATTTTCTTATGAAAAGACTTTTTTCAAATAAAATAAAATAATGCACAAGTTAATTTTTATTATTTATTGTCTTAGTCGTGCTATACATTTTCTGTTTAGCTTTTGCTATCGGAAGTATGACACACACACACACATATATATTTGACACAGGAAAGAGAGAATATTTATTAGAGGATGAGGAAAATGAGGAGAGAGGAAATTATAATATATATTTGACTTGAATTTAATTTATTGTTGAGATTTGCGTTTAACCATTCAGGGGAAGAATATTATGGGTTGAGGTGTAATAAGAGAGAGAGAGAGAGATTGAGATAGGTGGGGTCTTATTTGGGAAAAATTATTCACTGCATCGGGAGCAAATGAACAGTTTGCTCCCCCCTCTCACATAATAGTGGGGTCCACAAGGGCCCCACCACTTATGGACCCCACTGTTATGTGAGAGGGGGGAGCAAACTGTTCCTCCCGGGGCACTGAATAATTTCTCCTTATTTGGAGGTGTATTAGGAGAGCAAGAGAGAGAGGTGTGCCTTCTTTTGTACTTTTTCATAGTGAAGCCTTTACTCTCTACTTTTCACTGGTATATTATCACTGTACATCCTAATAGGTACCTCAAGTAAAATCGGTTGTCGTAAAATAATAGAGTAAAACCTTATTTTTTTCCGGATCAGTGGATCAAATCAAATTTAATCCATGATTGATCCATTGAATCAACATTGCAAATCGTTGGATCAAAATAAAGTGGAGCTCTCCTCTAATAAAATGGCTTGGGTCAAAGCAAATCAGGATCATGATTTGAACCATTGACAGGCCTAGATCAAACTTAACTTGTTTGTATCCACTTTTCAAAGTAGCTCCAACCTGTATCTGCTGCTTCTGATCAACTGCACTTTTCTAGTTATATCTTTTTCAAGGAGAATCTTCAGAGGAGCCCTTGCAGCCAATGCTATAGGCTTTGACGTACTGTAATGTTATAGTTAGTTATACCAAGCCATTGAGCCCATGCAAACAAATATCAGTGACTTCAATAACTCCCCCCTGAAAACAACAAGATAGAATGATTTTCTCGAACTAACATGTTCAAATTTATTTAATTGGATGATTTTATATTTATGCCTATGACAGAACAAAATGATTAAAAAAAGAGAATTGAATGGTCCCATTTTCTGTTGAGGCTAAGTAGCTTCGGTCAGATTACCATTCTATGAGTATTTACCGCCTTATGTTGGTGGGTAGGACCGAATTACTTGCCTAGCCTAGATATTGCCTCTTTATCGTCTTTTTCGTTTCTTAAACAAGTTCTTTCTAGATAATGCTAAGTTAACCTCCACAGATTACAGAATTTTCTTTGAATTGTGTACTGAACATGTTATACTTAGTCTTTATTCTTATCTTACATGAAGAGGAAAATTTTTTCAGGCCCATTAAGAAGCCGTGCTGCAAAAGCAATTGGATTCATAGATATGATGATTGACTACTCCCTTGAAAACGCCCCTCTACAAAAAGAATTATCTGCAGGTGAATCACTGAGAACTTATGGACCCCAAATTTTTTTGCAATTTTTTTTTAATGCTAATGTCTACCCATATAACTAAGCTTGATAAATAAATGAACAGATGAAGTGGGGAACACTGCTGCTTTCTTGGCTTCACCATTGGCTTCTGCGATAACTGGTGCTGTTATTTACGTAGACAATGGTCTGAATACAATGGGGGTGGGAGTTGATAGTCCCTTATTTAAAGATCTTGACATTCCGAAGGATAAGCACTAGAAACAACGATATACAGGTTCTTAAGAGCTTTTGAAGTATCGGAATTGTTGTAGTTTTTACTGTTTTTGAGTCCCTCTTTTACCCTTCATAGTTATTGTCTGGAATGGCTTGGCTAGCTTGCATCAATATGTAATGAGAGTAGGTGTTCATTTTGTAGGCTTGTGTAACTTTTACTGTATGTCCTCTTTGTGCAATTTAGACAATCAATTTAAGGCCTTAGATGACTTATTCCTTTTTAGTAATTCTATGTGCAAAAATTGTGTTCAAACAGTTGGATACAAACACTATTATCCCATGTATATATTGAATAGTATAAAACGATGTAAAAAATTAATAAACATTGTCAATAATGTAAATGTTAGGACTCACGTGCTACTTTTCCCCCCCTATTTTTGTGCAAATCTTTTTAGCATAATTTGTGCACATAGGACCACTCATTTCTTTCAGCTAAAATTGCACTGGTAATTTAGTTTTTGGTACAGCTTAGGCAACTAAGTTATAATCAGATTATAGGCATGGCTTAACATATTATGATACACAAGTTGTTTAGAGGATGTTTATCTATATCTCCTTGCAAATTATATTTTGTGTAGTTATTTAAAGAATTTGTGAAACTTTAATTAATACTTTCACACAAATCTCTTAATTGTTAAGAGTGAGTCATTCTCAAGGTTGCATCTTACAATAACTAGTCATATTTGATGGAAACTAAACCATGTTAATCATTTTTGAAGTACTATGAGTTACTCATGGAGGCATGTAATGATAGAATATCACTTGCTTAAACTTCTAGGATAGAAGTAGATTGGATTTAATAAAATGAGCTGCTATGCAAAAATACCATACACATAGTTTCACTCTAACATTTACAAAAGGGTTAATTGCATATCTGATTCTGAAGTATACACTCGTTTACACATCGTAGTTCCATATTTAAACGTTCCCATTCCGCTTCCCAAAGTACCGTTAAGTAAATATTTCGGACTCTTTTCAACCTTCCGGCCAATGAAATTATGACACGGGTCCGAAATATTTACTTAACGGTACTTTGAGTAGAGGGATAAGAGCGTTTAAACATGGGAGTACGATGTGTAAAAGGACCCTTTTGCAAAATTCATTTAATACAATTCAATAAATCTAATTAAACTGATTTATCCTTTCTCTTTCTTTTAAAAAAAATCACTATTAACAATATGCAAGTTCCAAATTAATTTCCAAAAGATACGTCTAGCTTATGGATTTATTTGTCTCATGAAGTTGAGACTTTTAGAGAAAGTGGGAAACAACAACAAACTGGCCTCCCTGATCCTCATCTGTACTGTTAGACCGTGCTGCTCTCTCTGTAGCAACCATTGGGTCACCGTTCAGTAGCTCTTCTTCATCTGTAAAGCAATTATACCAAAAACAGAAATCTCAAGGTTAGTACAGTTTTAAAGGAGGAAAAGAATGAATATTAAGATTAGCACAGTACATATTTGGACATAACTTTTTCAGGGGATAATTCTTTAATTAGTCTCCAAATTATAGTTGTTTTTCTTGTCTATTCCCTTAATTATTTTTTCCACGATTACGTCCTCAAACTTTATAATTTTTACAATTTGAGTCCAATCTCACAAAATAAAGCAATTAAAGGGGGCTAAACTTAAAACAACAACTATAATTTGAGTTTGAACGTGAAAATTATTATGGTTTGGGGACTAATCTTAAAAAAACAGTTGTAGTTTGAGATTAAACGTGAAAAATTGCTATAGTTTGGGGACTAAACATAAAGATCCATATAAACTGGGTATTAACATCTAAAACAACTATAATTAAAAGATGAAGTACGGGGAAAAAAAAAACTTTCACGACTAAATATGAAAAACAACATAGTTTTGTGACTAATTAAAGGGTTACCAATACGAGTATAAATTTAATAAACTAATAGGATATACACTAACAGTGCTAGAATTTGTGAGATTGAGGATGAGTCAATAAAACACAAACCTATAAGGGGTAAAGATTCCGCCCGCGAGTTTTCGATCCTGTGCGAATTGCGCGTTGGTAAGAAAATATCATCCCTTGAAAGTACTTGATCGCTAACATAATACACTCCAGTCTCCACCTGAACATATGGTGGAAAATTTATACAGCTAAAATCTTGGTCAGAAGGGTAAATTTTGAGTTGGCCGTCTTTCTTCTCTTTTTCTTCATACACAATTTGAGCCCCAAACTCATTTAGTTTAAACACATTATTTACCTCCACTGAAATATGCACTTCATCACCATCTTGCAAGTGAAAGTGATTCCCCATATTCCATTGGCTAAACCATACCAAGCTTTTATTGGCTTCTGGAATGCCCAAGCATGATGGGCGGTATTTCCATTTTAGGTTCTTGCTGTTTTTACTGATTTCAGCACATAGTAATGGATTTAAATCAATTGAATGGGATAACCAATCTTCATTGATAAGTGTATAGACTGAACAAATGTTCAAGCCTAGGATCTGGTGGTTGGGAAGTGAAGGTACTGTAAAAGATATGGGGGAGCTTGGGCTTTTGATGTTGAACAAGCTTGGAATTTCTCTTCCGGGTATAAATGTGCTGAATACACCACCCTCATGGAGTCCCTATGGATGCAATGAAAATAAATATCAATTTATATTATATGTATATATTTGTACATATATGTGCGACCGATCCATATCCATCATTTGCTATAGACCTTTATAGGACCAAAGAGAACAATGGAAGTTCAAAAATAATAAAAACAAGCCCAAGTTTCCTTCTTTTCATGCTACAACTCTCTCTCTCTCTCATTAAATATTTCAAAATCTCCTACATTACGAATCAAAAAATTATTGATCTATGTATGGTTATAAGGTTTGGAAAATATATTTGAATAATAGGAGTTGTTGATATGTTACGGTAAACATTAACACTTGTTGTTTTAAGATCTTTTTGAGAGCTTTCTAACAATATATAGAATGATAATTTGATTCGTATTGAAGGACATAATAGAATTTTGAAATAAGAGGGAGAAAAATAGGTCAGGAGAGAGAAAAAGTTATTGCAAGAAAGAAGAAGGAAATAGACAATCTAGCAGAAGTGTTTGAAATAATTTATTACGTCCACTAGGCATTCTAACGCAAGTTTAAAATTTCCACCATTTGCTGTGGACAATGTAATATGTATTGTTGGTCTAATAAAGAAGTACATAGCCAATACTGGCTATGGATTTAGCTCCAAATATATAGGAGTGCTATCCATAGCACATAATGTCTATAAGACTTTTTATGGCCATCCGATCTTACATTGTTCATTGCAAGCTCTGACGGCCACTATTTAAAAACACAACTCTCCTACCGCAACATTGTGGTGTTATAAGCAAGTCTCTTACAACAGCATTGTGTTGTGGTAGGAAAGTTGTGTTCTTCAATCATGGCCATCATATCTTGAAATGAACGGTGCAATATGCAATGACCATATAAACTCCTATACCCACTATTTTCTACGGATCAGGTCCATATATATACATATATACATGAGAGAGAGAGAGAGAGAGAGAAGAACCTGGATAGGCTGCATTTTTATGGTTGGCATCTTGAAGAAATTAACAAAAATGTTTCCCATGATTTCCAAGTTGATCAAGTCCAAATGTTTGATCATTTCCATATGAACTTGTCTTATGGGTTCTAACTTGATCAAGCCCTCAACCTGATCTAGTTTTGCACATTCAGTATGTTCAATTTGTTGTGGCACGAGCAATGATGATAAATATGTAATCTTTTCTAGTAATGTACAATGTCCCACAAACAGTTTATCAACCCACGGTAACCCTATAGTTGACTTGAGCCTTGCACATGAATTTAATCGAAGCGTTTGAAGCCTACAAATACCTCGAACGCAATCTGGAAGGCTACTTATTGGATTGTTGCTAAGATTCAAGTGCTTCAACGACGATAAGCTATTAAAATCCTTGGGAAAATCTTCATTAGAAAGATTACATTTCACAAGACTCAAGCTAACTAGAAACCTTGGCAAAGAGTTCCATGAAACTTTTCGAGTCCTGTTTTCTTTTAATACCCAAAACCAACGCAACGCTTGCAATGATTCAACCTCCGACGTTGGGGCAAGCAATTGATTTATAGTGATTCCATCAGCATGAAAAACTTTCAACGATTCCATCTTGCTCATTTCTGTTGGCAGCTCTTTGAGATTAGAGCAACCAGATATAAGAAGTGTTTCAAGGAATCTTAGCATAGCAATGTTCTGTGGCAGCTTCCTAAGGTTTCTGCAGTCTTTTAGATTCAAGAAAACAAGCCGCTGTAGGTGCCCAATAGATTCATGAAGCTCAGCCAAACTTGGGCAATCTTTCAGACTCAATCTCTCAAGATTTGGGAGCAGTGAAAAGTGGGGAGTTCTCACAAGGCTATGGGAATGACCAAGATTGAGGATTTTTAATGATCCAAGAAACTGAATTGAAAAGATATGTGTCATAAGTTGAAGAGTATGAGTACAGATTAAACAAATACCTTTTGGGGGTGGAAAAAATCTATAGCCAACTATTTATATACCTTAAAATGATGAACATTGCAAATCAAATTATCTATAGTCAGACCAGAGTAAGTGACAATATTTCTACAAATTTATCAATTCATTCTCGATAATTTATTATTATGTTGCTTGTACAAAACGCTATCTAGGGCTGTAAATGAGTCGAGTTGGACCGGACTTTGGCATGCCGAGCTCGAACTCATCTAAAAGTTAAATAAGCCAAGCTTGGCCCTTTAAACGAGCCTATAATCTTGTGTACGAACTCAACTAGTTTATAAACAAGTCGAGCTCGAGTTTGAACTGGGCTTAAGCAAGTCGAGTTCAAGCTTAAGCCTGACTCGTTTAATTTTATTTTTTTTCACTTTTTTTTGTAAAATATATATAAATCAATTAAGCCGTCTACAATCATAATTTAGCAATAGTCATATCCTTATGATACATTTTAGCATTATTTTTGTATTATATGTATTATATAAATTAAATAAATTTTTAATTAAATAATTTTTAGACGAGTTAGGCCTAAACGAGTCGGGCTTGAGTCGAACACCACACTGTTCGAGTTTGGTTCGTTTAACTAAACAGGTTAAAGGTCTTGTTTGAGCTCAAGCCGGACTTGGTCGAACTGAGCCAGGCCAAGCTCATGGGGCGCCTGGTTTCTTTAAAGCCCTAACACTATCCTTACAAGTTAATTGTATCAAAACTTGCTTAAAGTAAAAAAAAAAAAAAAAAATCAGGTAAAAGTTGAGTAGCATACCTTGGCTTCCTTCCAAACTTGGTTTAACTTGCTGTAACGCATGTCAATGGCAACTACATTTTCCAAAGGAAAATTATTAGGTATCGTAGTTTGAGAAAATCCATGCCAACACAACCATTTCAACTGTTTGGGAAATTGTTGATAGTCTCCAGAGAGTTGTACATGATTGAGTTGGAGCAATCTTAAATTATGCATCCTTGCAAATGCAACAGTTTTCAAGTCTAGTTGGTCAGTTGACTTTCTTGAGAAAGTGTCTGCCAAGTTCCATGAGAAAAGACCAAGATGTCGTCGTTTCTGTGCATTTCCCTGGACTGATAGGAATGCTTTCTGATCAACAAATTCGTCAAAGCTGCGTTTTTTAGCATTATTGGCGCTTAAGATTCCCGAACCAGATTTATCTTTATTGAATGTGTACATATCAAGGATAAGGCCTTCAATTTCTCCTATTCCCTGATTAGTGAAGAAAAAAGGAACAAGCATAAGATAAGACTGTTAAGAGTAGATGCAACTTGCATAAAGCAGATTAAGCACATTAATTCTCATGGGAAAAAAAGTTTCTTACAGTTTTTTCTCTCAGCACATGAAGGGAGTCCTTATGATGCCAAAGCCTACTTCGCTTTCCAGGCTCCTTGGGTGATTCTTGGCGAATAATTTCTCTCCCCATGTCTCGAATTAACTGATGCACTACCAGCTTGTTATCTTCATCGATTTTTAACAAACATCGATCCAAGAGATTTTGAATTCCAATTTCGGTGTAAAAGTTGCATTCGTCGAGTATAGTAACAACATAATCTTTGCATTTCCCAATAAAGAAGCAAGCAATATCAAGTAATAATTGTCTGTCATGGTCATCTTGTAAAGAATCATAGCTTATTTTCAGTTTTGCAAGTATTTGACTATCAGGAATTGCTTTTAATTTCTCTACTGCACTTCTCCATATATCTAATCTTTTACCAGATAGAGAAGAACCCAAAACTTGAAGAGCTAAAGGAAGCCCTCCACACTGGTCTACTACCTTTTCTGACTGTTGCTTGTAATCTTCGACAGGGTGGTTTTGCCCGAACGCATGCCAGCTAAAGAGCTCAAGCGCCTCATGGTTGTCAAGTAAATCAATCTTTTGCAGCTTGTAAACTCCATGACTATGAGCCTTTAGTAGGCCCTCATTCCTAGTTGTTATGATCACCTTACTTCCCTTACAAAAAAAAACTCGCATTCCAAATATCGCATTCAGTTGCTCTTCTCTGTCCACATCATCAAGAACTAGAAGAACTCTATTAGAGCATATGGCATCTCTAATCTTAATGACGCCTTCATCAACATTGCGAATATTTTCCTTTTTTCTCTTCAAAATATCTGAAATGAGCTGCTTCTGTAAACATATTAGACCATTAGGTTGCTCAGAAGTTTCTCTAACATTAGCTAAGAAACTGCAACCTTCAAAATTTCCGTGCTGTTGATTAAAAACAAATTTTGCAACAGTTGTCTTTCCAATGCCTCCCATCCCACAAATTGCAACTACACCAACATCAGAGCATTCATCCTTTAACCACAAATTGATACTTTTGACTCGAGAATGTATTCCAACCAGGTAAGGTGTAACTGTTAAGACCGTTCGATCTAATTTAGTTTCAAGTACCTTCACAATTTTTTGGATAAACTTTGACTCATACCTACAAATTGCAACAAACCAAAGGATAAGTTTTCCATGACTTGAAAAGGAATTGAAATGTTTAATATATGGTGATGCAGAGTAATTGGATGCTCTTGCGCACATGTATTTTAATATAGCTGTAGATGAGCAGAGCCAAATTGGGCTTTTGCTTGCCGAGCTCGAGCTTACGCTTTGAGCGTACGCTTGGCTTGTTTAACTTTTTTATTATAAAAATAGAAAAAGTAATTGATTAAATGCTAAATGAACTTGGCCTAAATGAGTGGGGCCTAAACGAGACAGGCTCAAGCCGGACACCCCATTGTTCGAGTTTGACTTGTTTAATTAAAAGGTAAAGAAACTTGTTTGAGTTAGGCTAGTATAACAAGCTCGAGTTGAACTTAAGTCGGGCTTAGTCTAGCCGAGTCAGGCTGAGCTTACGGCCAGCCCGGTTCATTTACAGCTCTAATACCTCAATAATAGTCTTGGACTATCTTATTATCAATAACAGTCTTATACTATCTTCTCCAAGAGATGATTTATGGACAAAAAGTTTTTCTATTATCAGAGAATATTCTCATTGATCAAAATTTACAAACTCTATTATGCAACAATTATCAAAAGATGCAGTTTAATGCAATAGTTATTTTCAGAAGGATATACAATCATCCCATTAAATCTAATTAAATCATTTCAAAGATAGAGGAAACGTCTCTGTGATTTAGTGTTTTTTTTGGTGATAAATAAATGATTCCAAGTCATTAGGGATCTTAGCCTCTTTTGATGTCTTTTATTTAGAACATGTGTCCTGTACAATTGCTGGTTATTAAATTAAATTTAGTTTTCTATAATTAATGGGTGAATAAATATATACATGTAAGACCAAGCTAGTTCTTGTTAAACAGAATTTTTTTTCCCAAACAAAGAAATAATGAGATAATGATTCACATTATATTGACCTCACAAAACAAACCAACTGCATTTATATAGATAGATAGAGGAATTCTTACCCATCAGCTTGATTTTGTAAATTCATCCCTCCTAAATCTGCAACTTCTGTAAGTGCTTCCCTCCAGCCTTTTAATTTGTCTATCAATTTCTCATTTCCTTCATGCCTCACAAATGCTTCCTTCACATTCCCTGTCTGCTTCCTAACTTCGGATGGCTCTAAATCATAGAAGATAGGTAGAATCACATGTCCACAACTTCTCTTGCGCTCAACAATCCTCACAAGTTCGTCTAGGCACCATGTCGAAGAAGCATAGTCTTTCGAGAACACAATTATTGAACTTCTAGACTGTTCTATTGCTTTCTCAATTTTGCACTTCATATTTTCTCCTCTTTCGATCTCATTTTCATCTCTGAACACGCGGAACCCCGCATGCACTAGAGCTGAATATAGGTGGTCAGTGAAAGTCCTGCGAGTGTCTTTGCCTCTGAAACTCAAGAATACATGATATGTACATTGAGGAGTACTAGAACATGAAGCTTCTCGGGCATCTAGAGTAGCCATTAGACAAAGCTTCAAGCTGAAGAGTTGAAAATTGTCAAGTATACATACATACATATATATATATATATACATATATATATATATATATATATGTGGGGAATAGTTCATAGTCACAATTGTAAGAATAGTCCTAGTCTTACAAGTTACAACAGATCCTTACCCAAGATTGTCAATAGTCAAAGGCCAATAGTCAATGGCTTAAAAAAAATTGTTTCTTTTCACATATTAGAATGCCAATCTAGATGGTTTGACCTAAGAAATTCAGCATTGTTACAAACCAAGCGTACTCAAGATAACATCTCTTAGAATCATTTCATCGAACAAGATATGTGCATTGCCAATAAGTGTTTTTACCTATGAAATTCAGTAATATGTATATATATGTATATATATGTTAAAATCTGGGTGAGGGCGTTTTTCTCTCAATGTTTTTTTATCTCATTCTTTCACTCATTATTTAGCCAAGGAAAAGAATGTTTGTTGTCCCTCTTCTGGCTTGGAGAAGATAAAGGGACATTATATAAAATAAAAATTATAAAAATATATATAAGAAAATAAATAGATGAATGTAGTTTATGCAAGTGAAGATAATAATGAAAATCACTTTACATTGAGCAATAATTGGACTATTTAACATTTTCACTTTTAAGAAGGGCATTGTAGTGGATATTGTCTACATAGAAGGGTCTGCTTACAATGCCCATATGGTGAATCTAATTTCAGAATTTGTTAGTAAAATATATTACGGGACAGGAAGCAATATTACCCTGGTATATCCATTGCATTACTTGGAAAAAAAAGCAGTTTTTAAACTCTTTTTCTTTCATCACTCGGCATATTCCTTCTAGGGGGAAGTAATATTACCTGGTATATATATATATATCCATTGCATTACTTGGGAAAGAAAGAAAAAAAGAAGCAGCAGTTTTTTAACTTTTTTCTTTCATCACTCAGCATATTCCTTCTATGATAACACTTATTTTATTCACCAGATAAAGGATTAAGAAGTCGATGGAATCAATTAAAAAAAGCATAAAACTTGGTGATCATGCCAACTATGCAAGCTTCATTGTATCTTGAAATTTTCAACACTACGTAGAGGTAATGCGGTGCACTAGTTTTGACCTTATACGTTAATTAATTTTTAATAGGGGATATTTTTGACGAATCACATGCAGGATTTTCATCTGTACATAATTTAGTTTGACGGACGATTAGAATATTTTGTCTTTTAAATAAATTTTAAAAGACAAAAGATGTGTTCTAAAGTGGATTAAGTAATTTTTTCATTAATGTATTCAACTCCAATTTACAAATATATTATTAAATTAATTTTTTTACAATCGCATTACTGAACTGAAATTTTTTACAAGACGTTACAAATTCCGTCAACTCATTTGCCTTTTAACAGAACATGATAAAGAGAAAATTGACACTTCATTTCTTTGTTTATGTGACTTGACAACGTGAAAAACTTATAATTTTTTTTATATATAAATTGATTAAAAAATTAAATTTATTAAAATATATTTCTTAACTTTTATAATTAAATTTGTTGGATATATATTGGGCAAAAATGAAAAGAGACAATATTGAAAGAATATTTTGTTATATTAAAATCTGTTAATATTTTTAAATTTTTTTTTGAGTACACTTAAAAAAATATACAAGCTAAATAAATTACTTAAAACAAACTTTTTATACAAAAAAAATAAAATAAAATTGCTTTAAGAAGTTAACTGATTTTTAAGTATATAAAAATTTATCCAAATTAAATTAATAAATTAAACTACACTTTAAAAAGATAAAAATAAAATACAGACAAATTTACACCGTTATATAAAAATAAATTTAAACTTATTCCCAATCTTCATCTTTAAAAATCCAATGACGCAGTTCATACAAAAAGTCGTATAAGAGAGAGAAATGGGAAAACTTGACTCTTCTTTCAATCTAAGATCTCCAAATGTCAACTATTCAAACTAACAATCACACAGCAGTACAACACCATCACTACAACTTCTCATCGGGGTTAGATTTGAGAAAATCAACGGGGGAGACCAGATCTGGGAAAACGTAATTTACACCTCACACAAGTTCTCTTCCTTCAAAACTTAGATCTGCTGAAATCAAATCCAAGATTTAATTTATGTCAATCCATTAAACCCCTAATTTGCAGAACTTAGATTAAAAAACCAATAGTCATATATATATAGGGAGAGGGAACGAGATTTGCCCAAGATTATATCAACCCTAGGAATTGGATAATGAACCATTTGATGGGTTGGTTCCTAGTTCAATGATGGAAATGGAGGCTTAAAGGTTTGTAAATGTGGAAGATCAGAAGAAGAAGTGGGTTGAGATGTACTGTCAATTTTGTTAGAAATCGTAGACTTCGAAACGGAATTTGAAGAGATTTTTGACGGTGGGTGTCTAGAAAGATTTTTTCAGGTAGAGTTTTCTATTAGAAAAGAAAGAAATTTGTAGAGTTTAATTTCACAAGTTGTTAATTAAGTTAAATAAATGTTTAAGTTTGTTTTATATTATTTTTGATTATTCAAATAAGCAATGACATGACGTTATATCAACAATCCATTAAAATTTAATATTTTTAGATAAGAAATTCAAAAAATATAAAAAATATTCAGTTCAGTAATTCATTTATAAAAAAAAATAAGTTCAATGATGTATATGTAAATTGGAATTGAGTAGATTTTAGATTACTTAACAAGTATTATCCAACTGCAACTCTTACTGTACAAATTCAATTACTTTCTATAGGACATTAGGACTGTTCAATTTGAATTGTTCGGAATCAGGATCCACCGTAACATACTTGTTTAAAAAAATAATTGAAGGACTGAGAAATGCAAACCTTATGATAAATTAAAAACCCAGAAAATTGGGACACCTTGCAACCCCTGCCTTCAAGGACTATGATAACACTTATTTTATTCACCAGATAAAGGGTTAAGAAGTCGATCGAATCAATTAAAAAAAGCATAAAACTTAGTGATCATACCAACCATGCAAGCTTCATCGTATCTTTAAATTTTCAACACACTCTACCTAGAGGTAATGCTGTGCACTAGTTATGACCTTATACATTAATTAATTTTTAATAGGAGATTTTTTTGATGTATCACATATAAGATTTTCATCGGTACGCGGTTTACTTTGTCAGACGATTAAAATATTTTACCTTTTAACTAAATTTTAAAAGGTGAAAGATGTGCCCTAAGACTATGCTATCTTTATAATTATAATATAAAATTTTCTCATATATATTTATATATAGATCCTGATGTCAAACCGTTCAAATTTGACAGTTTATAAAAATGAATTGTATTTGTACGTAAAAAATTGCATTTCAGATTACTTATCAAGTATTATACAAACACAACGCCGCCTATACAAAGACGATTAATTTCTATAGGACATTAGGACGGCAAAATTTGAACAGTTTGGAATCGGATTCACCATAACATATGTAAGATTGTAAAACGAACTAAACAGTTCAGACTCGATTCATAGTCACTCGACTAAAAGTTCGATTCGAGATTGACTTGAAATATAAATGATTCAAGTATGAGCAAATTTAAAAATTCGATAAATTTTTCGAAATTTTTCAAATTATAATTTTCTATTAATATTCGAATCATATTTGTTCGAAAAGTTCAAACTGCCAGTGTTTGATTCGAGATCGTACTCGACTCGATAACTAAACAAGTCTCAATTAAATCTTATTTTATACTTGATAAATTTTATGAACCAAATCTGAATAATTCTGACATAGTTCATTTACACCCCTAAACATACGTTATTAAACAAATAATTGAAGGACTGATAAATGCAAACCTTATGATAAGCATGCAATTAAAAACCCAGAAAATTGGGACACCTTGCAACCCATGCATTCAAGGACTACGATAACACTTATTTTATTCACCAGATAAAGGATTAAGAAGTCGATGGAATCAATTAAAAAAAGTATAAAACTTGGTGATCATACCAACTATGCAAGCTTCATTGTATCTTGAAATTTTTAACAGACTCTCTACCTAGAGGTAATGCTGTGCACTAGTTATGACCTTATACATTAATTAAGGTAATCAGATCAATTCTCTGTCATATAACAATTTAGAAGCTAAATTAAGTTATCTAATAGTCAAAGGCTTAACAAACTTTGTTTTATTTGTCTTAAATTAGAATGCCAATCTAGATGGGTTGACCTGTGAAATTCAGCAATTGAACAAAACCCAAGTGCAATAATACGTGGATTACTTACACTTGTCATATCTCCCATGTATTTATATACGTTTTTTATTTATTTATTTATTTATTTTAATGTCTCCACTTGAAGGATACAAATACAATAAATTACATAATAAAATACTTTTTGCATCTCTCAACACCAAGTATACCTCACAGTCCATGGTGAAAATACAAATCTCATATTTTATAACTGATTAAAATCTCACAATAAAGAAGAAATAAAGTCCCACAACAAGAGAAAAATACATAACAAGAATCGAATATAGAAATGTATTCACATGACTCGGGAGGGGCCCTAGAAATCATGGTAGGCTTTGTGCGTTGATTAAAAATGTATTCACATACCTTGCTATTTAGTGTCAATATAAATATATGGTCATATGTAAGAACATTCATAAATTTTATGTCATAATTACATGCGTCCTATATATCACGGCAAAAACTTGCCCTCTTATTGTAAGTAGACATATGATCCGTAAATTAAAAAAAATATGTGAGTAATTAATTAATGTGTATACTTGCAATAAAAATTAACATATTTTTGTCAAAATACAAACCTTTTCATTATTATATTGATTTTAATTATTACCGAGTTCTTCTAATACTGGTGTCTATTGCAGTCGATAGATCATTTTGGTGCCATAGAAATATTTGTTTATTTTGCAGTAAATAGATAATTTTGGTGCTACACAAATCGATTCACTGTTTTATAAAGTTAGTTTCCAGATACCACATTAATAAAAGAATCTTTACATGATCATAGTTCATCATCCATTACATGAATTTGTACAATTTCCTAGTCTTCCAGAAAGATGTTAAGATACAATGGAAGTACTGCAAAGACCTAACTGCAAGTCTACCAGGCTAGTCATAAAATTAGATATGGCACATTACAAGCTGCGTTTCATTACGTCTAAAGACCTACAACTATAACATGCCACCTTGATCCAGCTGATCAGCTCCAATTCTTGCTTCTCTGGCCACTTGGGTGCCGCCATCGGAACCTTCAATTATTCTACCTTCGTCGCAGCCCATTTCATCATAACGTCGCTTCAGCCATCCTCCTTTCTTGGTCATTTGATTTCCCTTGTGAGAAATGGTGCTCTCCCCTATCTGCTTAAAAGTTGTTCAAAGCGAAAAGGAAGTGTCAGTGTGGTACTCATGACCAGTAAAGATTAAAACTTATGAGATTCAAAAACTATCTAGTGTTTGGTAGCAATTGTGAGTCAACAAAATAGAAGTTGAGCATTCCAATAGGCATTACAGTTGAACATGAATAATAACTATTTGGTAACATAGAGATGAATGGATAATAACTCCAAGCAAAATCTACTAACATAATTTTGAACGATGGAAATGGCATTTTGAGAGATTTTGAAGCCCCTTCCTACGAGCGATAAAAAAATGGAGAAGAAAACACTGGAATAGAAGCAAGAGCCATTTTATGAACATTTCTCTGGATTGGAATGATAACCAAGTCAAATTTGACAAAAAATTACAACTAAAGTCTAAAGGTCATATCTAATTAATAATAAGAAAGAAGGGATATATATATATATATATATATATATATATATATATATATATATATGATACAAGTGAAGATCCTCGTTTTCCAAGCTTTTTTGGTGCTTCTATTGAATCATTTACTTGTAAGGGGAAAAAAAGATGAAGAAGAAAAGATGTCCTCTTCGTTGATTTTATATTATTGCACATATGTAGTCGGTTATTACCACTTTCACCATTTGATGCATCTTCTAGTCTTTGCAATAGCATCACTAAGCGTTTGTTCATGCCCCTGCATTTGCAAATACATTTAGCACTGCTCGAACAAAAAAAAATATGGTTTACAATATATATCACAAGTTATGCACTTATTCTTACCTCGAGTACTTTCTTTGCTTTGTCAATCTCCATAGGATCAGGATGGCTTGCACCGAAAACTTTCTCTACGTGTTAAAATGGATAAGTGTGCAACCATTTTTTCCAGGTAAGATGAACAAAATTCAAATTGCTGATGTACCTCGTTAACCAATGTGTTAGTGTCGAGTATTTCCAGGTCACGTACCCAGTGCCTTCTTTCCGATACCAATTTGTGACTGGCTCCTCACGATCCCTCTACCTCTTCCACCAGCAAAAGAACCTCCACGGGATAGAGATTTTTTTAAATCCACGGCCTGATCCACTACTGCCACCTCTATGAGTAATTCCAGGATCATCACCTTCCCATCGGATGTCTTCAGGGGATGGATATCTAACAATGGTTGAATGTAGATAAATGTGAACAGCAACAACTAAATTTTAGGCTATTTTCTAATTCAGTGAATTCTATCACAACAGAGAATAATGGAAATATCAACTAGCACTTTTGGTGTGACTGCTTTAGAGGGTGTTTGAATGAAGTAGCAGTGTACTTGAATTTGTAACTCCCTTCAATCACAATCCGTCATTATATATTTACTATCATTGTAAAAATAAATAAAAGGAAATAAACTGGTAAAATTTTGAGATCAACAGGATAGAAAGAAAATACACTCATGTACCAACTTATAACCAAACAGACATATTCAAATAGCCTGTACCAAGGTTACTATACCTCTGTTAAAAACATAAAAGATTCGCTTTTCTTTTTAGTACGTTACAAAATTATAGATACCCAATAGACTAGTACCGTCCACGTAAAGATCTAGTGGCCCAGATTAAGCAGCAAACAGTTTCGCGGACAGCTGTAATGACTGTTTTGCACTTTTTCAAAAATAATAAATAAAAACTAAAAAACACGTCTGCGAAACAATTGGGCAGACGGAGCCTTCTATTATATCCAGATTGTGACAGTCGGCCTGTCTCTTGCGTTCTTTCTCATTATACTCTCTCTCTCTCTCTCTCCCTCTCTTGGTTTCTTCCTCAAACTTGCGTTCTCAAACTATAAACCCTACCGCAGCTAGGATATATCGATTTCTCCAGGTATAACTTCAAGTATCTTATCATACAGTTCGATTGAGTCAACTACTAAATTCTCAATTAATACCAGCACATTTTCAGTACTTAAAAGTTCAGCATCTTATCGCTTTTAGCTCTACTGACTCAGAACTTGCATATTCCTGAGCTTATGTATCAATATGGTTTCTAATATTTGATTTCTTTGTCCACACTCTTTCTCCTTTTCTATCTCCTTCTCTATGATTTTCTCTTTATTTTCACCCTCTCTTCCAACTGTCCTCTTTTATTCTCTTTCATCTTTTTTTTTTCTTTTAGTAGTCTCGTGCAATCTAAGATTTCAGTGCATGAGATTCAAGACAAGGTTCTAAGAAGAGCATCTGTGGAATCTGTCCCCTGGTTAAAGAAACTTGAGCCCTTGAGATGGCACCATAAACATATACTGAAAATTCCCAAGGAGGAACCCCACTCAAAGGTCAAAAAGACTTAAAATTGTTGGTTCCAATATTTAGTTCAGAAAATAAAATTAAAAAAATAAGGAAAGCACGCCTAAGGTTGAAAAAGTAATTTGATGTCACTTCTCTCTAACCTCTCAAACAGAACTGCAGATGAAGGTAAATATTCATATATAAAATGGTAAGTAGGACGAAAAGAAAGAAGAAAATAGAAATCGAAGCTCAATACAAAACATGCTAACTATATCTAATATAACAAAATGCAAAGCATTTTGAATTTCCCCCCAATTTATTAGATCATCCGGACCGTTTAAAATTTGGCATAAATCTAGCCGTCCCTTAAATTTATATCCCATCTCTCTTCTTCATTCTTCATTCTTCATTCTTCATTCTTCATTCTTCATTCTTCTCCTTCTCCTTCTTCATTCTTCTCCTTCTCCTTCTCCTTTTCAACAGGCAGACAGTGGACAGTGGTCAGTGCCTACGGTGTCCTCTAATAAATAAATAACATGACAAAGGCATCCACCTAAAAGCTCAAATTAGGAAAAGAAGAAAAGAAAACATACATGACCTAGTAGACAAATATAGAAGCAATCTTAACCACATAACATCTTTTTATTGCCAAATATTTCTAGGCCAATTAATTTTTTTACCTCTTTGAGATTGATCCATTCCCAAGTTTCATCAGCTGTATTAATATCATAAACCAGAGCATGACGACCCTGGCAATTTTTGTTCAACAGAGTTAAATTAAGGCAGATCAAACACAAGAATATTGTGAAGTAAACAGTGAGACATACCTCAACAGGATTGTAATCGTTTATCCCTTGGTTTATTTGCTTGTCAAATTGTTATTGATTTTGCCGGTAGTACCTGCAACTGTCGAGAGGGCATTTTCGGCGATGAAAATCATCAAGATGATTTCACTTCGTAATTGGATGAGAGATACCGGATGAATGACAATGTATTGGGTTACTTGTATTAAAAAAGATGTATTTGATATTATTGAAAACAGGCGATTATGAAACAATTTCAAGAAACAAAGTTTCGTAGGATGATTTTATAGTAACTTTTACGTGTTTTTAATAATATTTGTATTTGATGAATTTTTTATTTATTATTATTTTCGTTTAATTAAAATAATGTCCACCCTTGACAAAAATTTTGCGTCTGCCCCGATTATTTGTAGTACTTTATGTTTGCATGTGCGGGTGTAAGAATGAGTTTAGGGGTCTCAAAATGTAAGGGTTAAATGTACCACAACTCCCAAACTCTTGAACTTTTGAATTTTAAGTTCTTTACTCTCAATTAACGTAAATCGAGCACCTCAAACCAACAACCTCCCAATTGAAACTTGAACCTTAAAACAACTTGAGCACCTCAAACTTATATGCTAATTTTAACAAAAAATAGAACATATATTATACTTACAAAATAATAATAGAAGTACCGTCACAGTACTGGTGGCTTTAATACCTAAGTTGTTGCCAATTAATTTTGGTTTCTTTTTTACAGACCTAAAATTAGCAGGAAATGGGTATATATATGGCCAAAGTGGGTGGCATAGGAATAGGAACAGAAACAAAATGCTTCAAAATGTGTGGAATGTCGAAACAAAACAAAATATTATTCAAATTATTATTATTATTATTATTATTATTATTATTACTATTACTAATATTATTGTTATTATTATTAATACTATTATTATTATTATTACTACCACCACTACTACTACTACTACTACTACTACTACTATTATTATTATTATTATTATTATTATTATTATTATTCAACTTTGTTATTATTATTATTATTATTATTATTATTATAATAGTAATAGTAATAATAATAACAATAATAATATTATTACAATTATTATTATTGTTATTATTACAATTATTATTATTATTATTATTATTATTGTTATTATTAATACTATTACTATTAATATTATTAATATAATAATAATTATTATTATTATTCCTATTACTATTATTCAACTTTATTATTATTGTTGTTATTATTATTATTATTGTTATTATTATTACTACTACCAAGCAGCCCAAATGATCCTAATAAGAACACAAGTACCAGTTAATCAACACAAGAACCTTAAACCCTAATAATACAATAATAAGGTTTAGTATAAATCAATTGACAAAACTAATAGCAACCTATTAATCTCTACCTTGGCTTTAATACTATGATCAAACAGGATCTATAGAGATTAGACAAACATTAACAAAATTGGTGAAAACGATGATAAACAGAGGAAATACAAGATAATAAAACTCAAATTTTATTAAACATCGGAACTTATACAAGCTTATACTTACATAGACCAGCTGCAAGCTTTCAAACCACATTGTTAGATACAACTCTAGACAAAGTTGCAAGCTACAAGCTTCAAAGAGAATTCTATAAAATGATATGAAATAAAAACTGATACTGAACGCTAAAACTGATGCCTCAACAAGCCTGAGTGAATGACTTTAAATAGATAAATAGAAGAACTAGGCGCCAAACAACTTTACACAAGCAAAAGCGAAAAGCAAACCACTAACTTTACTTTAATAAAGTGGATTCCTTCTATCTGGGCCCGCCACTAGCTTTAAGTTAGAAAACAAACGACTTTTTAAAAAAGTAAGTTTAATAAAGCAAAATATACTTTAAAAAAGTGACTTTAATAAAGTAAATATTCTCCACTTTCTTTAAGAAAGTAGCACACCAGGAATGATTACGTCTCTCAATCATAAAGGCAAGCATCGGGTTCTTAATGAGCTAGACTGTTATCACCAAATCGATTTCCAAAGACTTCAACCGGATCTTCCAATATTTCTTTTATTGGTATCCCTTTGAACATTTGTCTAGAAAATTGTTTTTCATCTTCATTGATCTCTGTTGTTGTGACAAAACTAGTGATTATTCTGTCAGTCTGACAATCTTTTAAGGTTTGATTTTCACCAAAAATAACATTCATATATATTAGAATTTGTTTCTCCTGGAAATCCTCTAAAGATATCTTCAACATTATTATCAAGCTCATTAATGATAATTCCTTTTGGGACCTTTCTTTCAGCATGACTTTTAAGCTATTAGATTTCCCTCTCGATGTTTTGGACTTCAAAATGTGGATCAGTAATAATAGCATCCTTGCTACTACTACTCTCTTGGAGATTTGAAACAGTAGCCTTGAGTTCTCTTATGTTTGGCTCTTCGTACTTTTCTTTCGCCTTTTTGAAGATCTTCTGTAAAGAATATCTTGACGGATCAAATCTCTCATTTTGTTCCTCTTTTTTCTTCTTCTGGTTCTTGGTCAGCTCAATGAAGTTCTGAAGCATCTCTTTCTTCTTAATAATATCTTTAATTTGATCAATGACTTCCAGAATAAAGCTTTCTTCTTTGCTTAGGACATTAACAGAAAGACCTTGCAACTCACAAAGATAGCTTTCTTCATTATCGCATTGGAAATCGTCTAGGTTGGATGCCGAGATCTCATTGCTAGAACTAGATAACTCTTCCATGGTTGAATTTGAGTAGAACTCTTCGTCATTTGAATTGATATAAATAGTAAGAAGTTGTCGTTTAAGACCTTCAACCTTCACAAACTTGTCGATCTTTGCCTTCATGGTATAGTCTGGACTCTTGTGACCAACTTTTCCACATTTGTAACAGATAGGAGGTTTTTCTTCAGATTTTCTTTTAGAATTTTTCATTTGAGGAGGCTTCTCTTTAAGAGAAGAACGAACCTGCTTCTTTGACATTTTCAGTTTAAGATCGTTAAGATTTAGGTCATCTCTTCAACTCTTTTTATGGCGCTTTTTCTTTAGGAATTGCTGTAAAACTATATTGTTCACAAAAATCTCCTAATGTTTTTCACCCCTGAGCTCTTGCAAAGGATAATTGCTTCTGAGTCTTTAAGATATTACAAAGATCAGCTCTTTATGCAATAATTTTCGCAGCAAGCTCACCATAAGTATATTTTGGCCAAGGAATTATACTATCATGTTTCTTTTTCAATCTTATTTTGACTCTTTGAGAAAATAATGTTAGAAGTCCTTTAATGAATTTCTCTTTTCTAATAGTCTCATTTACAATCAAATCTTGCACGGACTTTAGAAATGAAAGTATACTTGTAACACTTGAAGTGTGCCAACGATTTGCACTTTAGATTGCTCAACTGCTTGTATGTTTTTGCCATAATATCTTGAGTATTACCAACGAAATGCTGAGATATAGTGTACATGAGAACATTAACAACATCATTTTTGTATATAGGAGCATTTTCAGCATCTCTTCCCTTTTCAACTTAGTAATCGAAAATATACTCTCTAGCACTATGAGTAAGTAGATTATCCCACCAGTTTCCAAGTTGACCAACAAATCCTGATGTAATAGCTTGAGCAATTCTTTTCTCAGAGTTTCCTTTGGCTCTTAAGGCTTGAGCGTTAATGGTCATGTGCTTTAGTGGAACAACAACTTGATACTCTGTTAAGCCATTAAGATTCCATTTACAGATGTTAATTATCCCCACTAAAACTTACGCATTTATAAACACTTTTATTTTTAAATTGCGCATCTATAGGAGAGGGCCGGTGATAATAGCGTTGTTTCTTGATTGAACCCCATTTTAACTTGTTGATACATTGAGCATCACTGGATTATGGAAGATTCTCCATCATTTGGTTGAGATCGAATCCTTTATTTGTAATTACCGCAATGTTTGACTTATTCCTTTCAACAGATAAATTATTCAACCTTCCTCTTAATTCTTTTAAAAATTGAGAAGAATTAAAATCTAGTTTAAGCTCTCCTGAAAGTTGAGGATGAGGCTTAAAGAGAACATTTCCCACTTTAAGCGGGCAACTCCAACATTTTCTTTTTCCTTTAACATGGATGTATATGATGTTGAAGTAGATATTGCTGTTAGTTCCACCTTAGTGGGTAAACATGACTTCTCTTTAGCAACCAGTCTTTTAATCCTAGAAGTTTGCGCTATTAAGGATTACATAAACAGATTTTTATAATTGCTTCATTCTATGATTTGATTTGTCGTTATTAACTCGTTATGCTTTTTCGCTGTCTTTTTGTCAAATCCTTGTTTGAAAGGAGTAGTTTTCACCTTATCCGCAACGAACATTAGAGCTTTGGGAGGAAGAATATTGGACACCTGTAGTGACCCCGAAATTCGACAAACCTTATTACCTTAAATTACATGTTTATTATACATTATTTTCCTTACGTCCAAATTTCGGTTCGTTAATAAATCTTTAATCACCTTATTTAAACCATTAATTGACTTTACAATCATCAATTACCAAATTTTTCAGTATATATATATATATATTTTTTATCATTGTATTAAAATATTTTGGCATTTAAAAACTTAGCATCTCTATTCTAGTCCCTGGATCGCAACCTTTACTTTTTCTTTTCTTTCATGATAAATATTCTTGAATAATCAAAATACATAACTAAACCTTATTTATCCGATTAGAATTCGACATATATATAACTCATAAATTATAACCACTCATTCCACTAATTTAACCATATCCAATTTCTATATACAAATAAAATATATACAGCAATTACATTTGCAAATTTCCTTGATGTCGCACATAATCTCTAGTCATGATTTAATACTTCTGAAGTTTCATTTCTACCTGCAGAATTTATATTATGCAAGAATGAGCACTAGGGCTCAACAAGTTCAACAGTGTGCACATAGCACATAACATAACATGCTCTGTGTGTGTCATACATCATGTGTTGTGCTTCTATTAAAGCAATATAACTCACGTGCATCATATCTATTATCTATTTCAGATTAGCAATTACATGAAGCAAACATTAATCAAATTCACGTATGGTCACATCATTACACCAAGTACACATCATGGTCATATTATCCAAAGATCGCATAATACATAATTTCTATATGCATTTGAACAAAGTAAGAATATAACATCATATGACAATTAATATCATGTACTGAAGAACTTGCCTAGGTGTCGGAATTAATAACTAACCAACTATAATTCTTCTCGTACAACCTATAGTAAATCAATTAAATAATAATTGATTAGCAATCTAATATATTAATTTAATTAATATAAATACATTCTATGCGGTCAAACCGACTCATCGAATAAAATTTAACATATTCGGTTGTCCGAATTTTTATTTAACAATTTTCTAAATTAATATTTAAAATATTTAAATATTAATCTCAAATATTTAATATTAATCTCAAATATTTAATATTTTTGAAAAATATTAAATTTAATGCCCAAATATCATTTTTATATTTTTAGTATTTTTTTATGATTTTTACACAATTTTTAAACATTTATTTAATTAAAAATTAATTTTTGATGGCATTTTTGTAATTTAAACAACTTTAGGGACACGCTCGGCATTTTCGGAAAAGGTAAGGGACACGCTGGTAATTAACCAACGGTGTTGATCGCGCATTGCACGCTTCCCATCCTCTGCATACGTTAAACGGCGTCGTTTCATTCTACCGATTACCAAAAATTCTTGGTCTCCGCGCATGGCGCGACTCCCCCCCTTTTCTCTTCCAAAACGACGCCGTTTTAACCCGGCGTCTGAAAAAATTTATTGCGCAGCGACCCTTAATTTTTTTCCTCTTTCTTTTCAGTAACAGTAGCCAAACCAACAATTTAATCCATTTTTTATCATACTTTTCACAACATAATTACTCTAAACATTATATAATCCATAAATATATCCCCAAAAATTATATAGAACAATTTTCCTAATTATTTACTAATTTTTTACAAAATTATTTTATCACAAAAAAAATACTCAATTAATTCAAATAAAGGAATTTTATACCTCCCTTAAGCTTTGGAAACCTTCCTTTGAAGCTTTTTATACACTTTGATGGCACCAAAATTCTCCTTCCTTGGTGGTGATGGTAGGTTCGGGTGGTGGTGGTAGAAGAAGAAAAAGAAATGAAAATGGCTATGTGGGTGTGTATAAGAATTGTTTTTATAATTTTTTTTTCCTCATTCCTTTTTTAATCTTTAAATATATGAGTTCATTTTAATTATCACTCCAAGTCCACCGACTTGGAGTTGATTTGGTAAAAACTTTCATGCAAACTTATTAATTTAATACATTATGTAGTTATTTCGTGTAATAAATATTTTATATAATGTATGTAAAATATTTATTTTAATTTACCAAAATTCATAAAATGATTTATAAATAATATTTATACTTTTTTAAGGTACTTTACTTGATAAATTTTATACACGCATAATGACATGCATGTAATTATATGAGGTACATTATACCTCTAAAATTACAAAAATAACACACATAACTTAATAAAATTAAATTTTTCACGTTTTAATTTTGTTACAAATACATTACATAAACATCCATGTATTTTCTCTCACTACATAATATGTACATATATTAATTATTATATATACATATTATGTATTATAATAAATTCTTTCACATATTTAAATTATAAAAAAATTAAGTCTCATAAAATAGAAATAATTCTATTTTACATAAACATAAATTATCTTATTAAAATAAAAAGTAATCATATTTATTAATTATTCTTTTTCACTATTTCATATATATTATATAAACCATACATTACAATATTGCACAGTTTATATAATTATATATTCTTCCTTAATTAATGTATTCCTCTTATATAAATTAAATAATTATTTTTATATAATTTATATAATTATTATTTTCTTACTATTTACTTAAATTTCCTTATATAAACTATATGATTTATTATTATATAATTTATATAATAACTTTCTCCTTTTAAATAATTTCCAAAAAAATTTCCATAATTATTTATTAATTATATAATCAATAATTATACCTTTATTAACTTTCTCATAAATTCGTAATTCATACATATATATATCATGTATTAAAATTAATTAATTAATACATTTAAATTTCTAAAACATTACCCCTCATAAATAATTCCATTTTACACAAAGTACAATTTATATAATTTTTCTTCTATCCTCATTTAATTTAATCCTCTTATATAAATTATATAATTATTCTTATATAATTTATATAATTATTCTTTTATTAATATTTTACTAAAATTTTCTTATATAAATTATAAAATTTATTATTATATAATTTATATAATTATTTTCTCCTCTCAAAATTTCTAAACTTACATCATAATTATTGATTAATTATATAATCAATAATTTCAATTTTACTAATTCCCTCTTTAGTTTTTCATTAAAATTTTGATTAATTTAATTATTAATCCCTTTATGTCCATAATTAATAAAAATTTATCAATATAACAATTGAACATGCACACACACACACACACACACACACACACACACACATATATATATATATATATATATATATATATATATATATATATATATATATATATATATACATATCTAATTTATATACCTCACATTACCACATAACACCATTTAAATAACAATTTATGCACCTCCACAACTATTTTAAATATTAACAATTTAATTGTACAATTACATGAAATTTCTCTTATTCTTTATAAATTATTTTTAAACAATTTATTTACTTTTCAATTATGTTAATTCAACACAATTTATTACCATCTCTGTACAGATTTAAGTTACCAATTAAATCCCATCACACACTTAAAATCACATAAAATATATCAATCATAAATAATTTAAACAACCTTGAAATTTTTTGTTAATTAATTTCTTATTTAATATTATTAAAGTAATCCCGAAAATTCGGGTCCTCACATTCCACTGTAACTTCATCTTTTTCATCCATTATTCTGTAAGGCTTCAAGACATTCTTCATAACATTTAAGTTGTCTGTAGCAGGACTTGACTCCATAGATTCCACCTTTAAGATGGTTGTGTCTTCAAATGAAACCTTTAAGGTTTCTTTAACTCCATAGGGCTTCATAAAGTGATCTGGTAAGGTTTTACCCTTCACTTTACTCCATGCTCGAAAGAAAGAAAGAAAATCGACTATCTTATGCTTTTTCTTTATGAAATCATTATGCAACTTGTAAATCTTTATAAGTTCTTCTTTTGTATGATTTGTAGAGAACCATAGTTCCAATTCCTTATGCTCTTCAGGAAGTAGTAAAGCTTTAAGCTTTTTACGATCTAAAGTGTCATCAGTATTGATCATCATAACACTATGAGTAATCCCATATCAGAAAAAGTAAGACTTTGAGCCTTAACAGGAACTTCTGAAGAAATTTCTACTAGATCTTTAGTTTTGTACACTGGTCTACTGATAGCATCTGTAGATCTAATAACTCCTTCAATGGAAGACATAGACCTTCTTGGAGATTCTTCAAAACCTTTAAGGTTATAAAAAGAATCTATTGACCTCTTGGAAGATTCTGTATATTAATATCTTTGAGATCTCTCTCTTGGATCAACTCTTAGAGATCTTTGAGATCCGAAGTCACCGTTCCATCTGTGCCTTCAATAATACTTTGTATATGAACTTCTAGTAGCTAATTTGGCATTTCATCTGTCAGCTTCCATTCTGCGGGTAAAGTGATTTCTTCCCACCTGAGTGTTGTGGGTACTGATAAATTTGCTTTAAACGGATCGATTTGGAACATAGTGGTTTCTCCCATTTTGTCTTTGATAAAACTGCTATTTAAGTTTACATCGGGGACACAAGTAGTCATAACTTTAAAATATAGCTTATAGATTAAGACCATATTTTGAGAGGAATGATTCATATTAAATCCAAATGATTTAATATTCAGAGTCAATGCCTTTAAGATCATTAGATCAGTCAAAGACACACAAAAATTTGGAAAACTATTAAAATAAATTGGACCTTCTGATAAAGAAGATGTAACACACCCTAATAAAGAATTAATAAAAGATAAAAGTCTTTTATCTCTCAAACACAAAATTAATGAAGTATTCAAACCTAATCCGATAAGATGTTTTACTGTAACTTGGACAATACCCATGTGTAAGAACTTAAAACCTCTATTAACAACATCTTCAAGTGTTTTTTTGGGTAACAACTTTATTGACTCAAGTTCACTTGAGATGGGATGAAAGACTTCTACAGTTTTTATAATATAAGTTGTAGTATTTTTTTGGTTTAAAACACTCTTTAAAACTACCCTTATTATAAACCTCATGCACTGAAGTTTTAGGAATTGACCAATTTTATAGATGATTATCAACATCTTTAATACACATTATCTTCTTATTACAGCAAGAGGAGGAAGAGGTAGAAGATAAACTATAAGACCTTCATAATGATCTAAGTAAACCAGCCATCAACGCATCAGAAAAAAACACTATGACGTGATAACAGTAAGAGGTTCAGTCGTGGCAATAAAGAGGGCACTTGCAATATTTCAGATATTTACAAGAATTGTAAATAAGATTTGAAATAATTAATTAAAGGTTATGGTTTAAAACCTAGAGTTGTCGAAGTGAGATGTGTATAAAATGGGTGAACATTTTTTTTAACATAATTTATTTGTTAGAAATTAAATGTGGGAATATTGTAATAATGCATTTAGAAAATTTATTAAGAAAATAAATTCAACTGAGAAGTGAAGGTGGTTATATTGATATACATATATACCTAAAGTGTACTTGTTAGCCAAACAAGTAGATGAGTAAATTAAATACTCAATTAAACTAATAAATTAATTAGTTTAAATATGAAGTCATGAAATATAATTAATTAGGTTAATTATATTAGTATGAGTTAAAGTTATAAAAAATTTAGGATGATTGTCTTGGATGGCAATAATGTGAAGTAATTAATTAAGTAATTAATTTAATTATTAAGTTGTTGTATAGAGTCCATTAATGAATTAAAGCAAGCCCAATATTCGAATGGTTGAAAGTCTTGTTGGTAATTTATATAGAGGTCCAAATAAATTTATGGATCTAGTCTCATGAAGAGTCCAAGTAATTTAATTATTACTAGTGGACTAGCACAAAATGATTATAGATGTTAGCCCAATATGGGAATACTTGCATGAAGGTGGGTAATTAAATATGTAAGCCCAATGGAGTTAATGTAACAATTTAAAGTAATGAGCTCAAACATTTAAAAAGTCAATTGATGGTTAAAGTATTGAAAAATTTGGTTGAGTGTAGAGAATTAATTAATGTAGGGTTAATTAAAAAATCCTAGTTGGTAGATAAGAAAGAGCATTAACCAAACATTGGTTAATTGCTAGGTGAATGAATGTGATGATGAGAATTAACTATGGATGAGTTAATTGAGTAACCCTAGGTAGTAAATCAATTAAAGATTTAACTATGCATGAGTTAGTTGTAAGAAGAATATTATAGATACAATTATGTATGTATATAATTTACCAAGATAGAATTGGTAGGTGACCATGGGTTGCATGTTGTAGAGAATTAACCATACATTGACTAATGGTTAGTTAAAATTGTAAGTATTATATATATATGTATATATAATAAAAATAAAGAAAAATGGTGGAGTGTTGACCAAATATAGGGTCCCATTTAGAGATTGAGTAAAGATGCATGTTGCTTGTATTCAATTTAAATTGGTCAATTCAAGCTATGATGTGATTTAAATAAAATGTTATTGGTGAATATGTAGAGATATATATGTTGTAAGTATATTAATTGGTAGAGAGTTAACCAATGTTGGTTAAATGAATTAACCATGAGTAATAAGAAAGCTTGTTTATCACCAACCCTAGTCAATGAAGATGGTCAATTCTTTAAATTTATGAATTTGAATTTGTAGAGAAGTAACCATTGTTGGGTTAGTTGTTAACATTAAGTGGTAATAAAAATATAAAACATTAACCAATGTTAGAGTTAAGTGTTTGTAAATATATAAATATATTGATTATATATATAGAGAGTTAACTACATAGGAGTTAGTGAATAGACCTTAAGTGGTATTGAATGTGTGAATTAACCCTTTTTGGGTTAAGTTGTGTAGAATGTGTAGACATATAAAATATGTATACATATTTGGTGATAGTTAACCAAACATTGGTTAATTGGTGGAGGATGAGAAGCTTTAACTAAGGTTGGATTTGGTAGATCAACCCTATGTCACTTGATGTGTTAGTAAGTTAACCACATTGTGGTTAATTGTTAGAAGATGTGTGTATGGTCAATTGATGAGCTTGGACCATGGTTGATAGTTAGGTCAACATAGGTTACAAGAGTAAGAGTTTTAACCATACATGAGTTAAGTGTTGGAGAATGATTGCTTCAAATTTACTCCACCTAGTTGCTTCACTCAACTTCCATAAATCAATCCAAGCAAAGGTCATTCATTTAATAATTAAACTTGATTTGATCTTTTGCAAGTATTGGTGATATTGTAGACTTACAATAATTGTAAGTATCAATTTTGGTAGTCTATAAATAGAAGAGTAGTAAGAGAAAGCTAGAGTTGGCTCATTTGTTAGTAGATCAAATATTATAGAAAGAGAAACTCTAGAGAAAAAGAAGAGCTACTTTGAGAGTTGGAGATTTCTACCAAGAAAAAGTGCTAGAGAATAGTTAAGGAGAAGTCATTACCAAGATCATATCAAGAGGAAGAAGAGCATCCATGTCCAAGAGTTTCAAAAGTGTTCTAAACCTTCCTTAGTGCATTTTTATAGTCTAGATATGTTTTAATCGGTCAAAAAGTATTTTTTTAACTGATTAAAGGTTATTTTGATGATCTAGAAGTCTAAAACTATGATATATAGGTATATTCATGGTTTGATATAGTTAATACATGTTTTTGTATGGGTGGTACGTAAAGAATTAGAAGGAAAGTCCATATAACGATTTACCAGTAAAACCCTAGATGGTTCAATCTTAAATTTATTGTCAAAACGTTTTCAAAAATGTGATTGAACCATGAAATATTGTAAATCAAAAAGTAGGAAGACAACAACACTAAGTTGGTGTCATTTGGATGTGTAGAGTTTATTTTATTCAAGTTTGAACAATTAAAACCAAGGATTTGTGATTTTAGTTTTCACTTTATCCTTGTGAGCAGTTTTTATTCTAGTTATGTTCGGAATTTGGATTTGTGATTTAAAGAGAAATTGTAGAGGGGGAAATTATGATGAGAATGGACTCAAGAATCACCCAAAAATATTTTAAAATGAAGAAGTTATGGCTGTCAGAGCGTCGGAGGGTCGAACAGTCAAAAAGTTGACTTCCGGACAGATTGGCCGAGTGCACCTGCGCTCAGTGTGGCACAGCTGCGCCAGAACAATCTGCCAAAGCAGATTTTTGTGCACTGGGTCGGGTTGTGTTGTTCCGAGTCGAGTTTTTTTTTGATAAATTAAGTTAAAATAAGTGTAAAATGAATGTGTTTTGATATTAAACCAATACATGAACTTTATTAGTAACTAATTGGTAGTTAAATGTTTAATATAAAGACTAAAGTTAACACAATTAAAAAGTTAACTATTGGTATTATTTGAAAATTATTAAAATATTATTAAATGATCAATAATATTAGTATAAGATTAAAAGGTTATTAAATGAGTAATAACATTAGTATATGATAAAAATGTTATTAAATAATTAATGACATTAATAAGTGATTAAAATATTATTAAATGATTAATAATATTAATAAATGATTAAAATATTATTAAATGATTAATAATATTAATAAGAGATTAAAATATTAGCAAATGGTGAATAATATTTGTAAATAATTAAAATATTAGCAAATGGTGAATATTATTTGTAAATGATTAAAATATTATTAAATGGTTAATAATATTAATAAGTGATTAAAATATTATTAAATGATTAATAATATTAATAAGAGATTAAAATATTATTAAATGGTTAATAATATTAATAAATAATTAAAATATTATTAAATGATTAATAATATTAGTAAGAGATTAAAATATTATTAAATAATTAATAATATTAATAAATGATTAAAATATTATTAAATGATTAATAATATTAGTAAGAGATTAGAATATTATTAAATGGTTAGTAGTATTTGAATATAGTTGTATATTATCAAAGGTAGATAATATTTTGATGTATTTGGTACATTATTAAATGTCCAAATCATTAAGTTATGAAAAAGAAGAATGTTTAATTAAATTAAACTGATGTAAATAATCTATTTGTGACTAATTTAGATAACTTATTAAAAATGGGTCGTACAATGAACGTGTAGTGAATGTGTAAATTGGTTAAGTTTACCCGATATGTCCAACTAGGGTTGGGCTAGGGTTTTTGTCTAGAACTTAAGAGTTCATTTGTCGGACATCTTAAGAGTTAATAATTTGAAGTTAAGGTCTTAAGTTAAGACTAATTAATAGTCATTGTAACTAATGATTATGTCAATTTTATATATAAATTGTAGGTTGAACGAATGACGCAAATAAGTGTAAAGGGTAAAAGCGAACCAAACAAGTTTTTTTTAGAACTTGCTCCTATGTGCATTTCTCTGCAATCATATATTATCAAATTATTGATATGAAAATATATTGATGATATTTGTGTTATGTGAAATGTAATATCCCAAATATTTACAAGGTTTGTAAATAAGATTTTTAAATATTAATTAAAGGTTATGGTTTAAAACCTAGAATTTGAGAAGTAAGATGTGTAGAAAATAGGTAAACATTTTATTTTTTCTGATTTACGTGTTAGAAATTAAATGTGAGGATATTGTAATGATGCATGTAGATAATTTATTAAAGAAATAAATTCAATTGAGAAGTGAATGTGGTTATATTGATATACATATATACCTAAAGTGTGCTTGTTAGCCAAACAAGAAGATGAGTAAAATAAATACTCAATTAAACTAATAAATTAATTAGTTTAAATATGAAGTCATGAAATATAATTAATTAGGTTAATTATATTAGTATGAGTTAAAGTTGTGAAAAATTTAGGATGATTGTCTTGGATAACAATAATGTGAAGTAATTAATTAAATAATTAACTTAATTATTAAGTTGTTGTATAGAGTCCATTAATGAATTTAAAACAAGCCCAATATGGGAATATTTACTTGAAGGTGGGTAATTAAATAATAAACTCAAGTGTTATGTTGATTAATAGCTCAAGAGGTAATTAATATAACTCCAATTAATTAATATTGGCAAGTATTGTATATAATGGGGTAGTAGTCCAATTAAATAAATTACCTTGTCCAAGTTATGGAAGATGTGTGAGTTGTGTTGGGTAGCCCAAGTAATTAAATAAGAGAGCCCAGTGCAAAGTAAACTATGTAGCCCAAACATTTAAAAAGTCAATTGATGGTCAAAGTGTTGGAAAATTTGGTTGAGTGTAGAGAATTAACTAATGTAGGGTTAATTGAATAACCCTAGTTGGTAGGCAAGATAAAGAATTAACCAAACATTGGTTAATTGCTAGAGGAAGGAAGATAATGATGAGAATTAACTATGGATGAGTTAATTGAGTAACCCAATGTGGTAGAATTATTTATAGCAAGTCTAATTGGAGTATATTTTAAATCCAAATGTAATATTAATCTAGGTCAAATTAATTTACCTAGTAGTCCATGTAATTAATTAAACTAACTCAATGCTTGTTTTAATTAAATATAACATAAGATATTTAATGTTAGCCCAATAGAATAATTAAATTGAGCCCAACCAAATTAAATGGATGAGCCCAATATATTTAAATCCTAGAGTCCAATGTGGAGCCCAAATAGTAGTCAAAATTGGTCAACTTATATATATATATATATGTATATATGTATATATAAGCTATAAAAATAAAGCAAAAATGGGAGAATTAATCCCATTTTGCTGAGATTTAGGGGGCCCACATGGTGGCTTGTTGCATTTGGTAGCTTAGATGTCACTCCATTGGTAGCTTGTAAACTATCTTGATAGATGTCAATCAAAGTGTTCATCAAGCTAGTCATTCCTTGCTATAGTAAGCATGAATTAAGCTCCTAATTGACTAGCATTAGTTGATTAGGAAATTTTAAGTATGTCTAGAGAAGTGCTATATATAGAGTGCCTCATCTATGTGTTGTGTTGGTTAGACAATTTCTAAAGCAACTAGAGAGAAAATTGAGAGCATTCTAGAGAAAAGCAAGCAAATTTTGGGAGATTGATGATTCCACCAAGAAAAAGTGCTAGAGAATAGTCAAGGAGGAGTCCTTAGCAAGATCATATCAAGAATAAGAAGAACATCCATGTCCAAGAGGTTCAAAAGTGCTATATCTCTTCCTTAGTTCATTTTTATAGTTTAGATATGATTTGAATGGTTAAAGTGTATTTTTAACTGATCAAAAGTTATTTTGACGATCTAGAAGTCTAAAACTATGATATATATGTATATTCATGGTTTGATATAGTTAATACATGTATTTGTATGGGTGGTACGTAAAGAATTAGAAGGAAAGTCCATATAACGATTTACCGATAAAACCCTAAGTGGTTCGATCTTTAAATTTCGTGTCAAACGTTTTCAAAAATGCGATTGAACCATGAAATATTGTAAAACAAGAAGTTAAGAAGACAACAACACTAAGTTGGTATCTTTTGGATGTGTAGAGTTTATTTTATTTAAGTTTGAACAATTAAAACCAAGGATTTGTGATTTTAGTTTTCACTTTGTCCTTGTGAGCAGTTTTTAGTCCTGTTCCGTTCGGAATTTGGATTTGTGATCTAAAGAGAAATTGTAGAGGGGGAAATTCTGATGAGAATGGACTCAAGAATCACCCAAAATATTTTAAAATTAAGAAGTTATGGCTGTCGGAGCGTCGGAGGGTCGAGCAGTCAAAAAAATAGGCTTCCGGACAGTATGTCCTAACGCACTTGCGTCAGGACTGACGCAGCTGCGTCAGAACAATCTGCTAAGCAGATTTTTGGTGCTCCGGGTCGGGTCGGGTCGAGTCGAGTTTTCTTTGAAAAATTAAGTTGAAATAAGTGTAAACTGAATGTGTTTAATTGGTAACTAAATGTTTAAAATAAAGACTAAAGTTAACACAATTAAAAATTTAACTATTGGTATTATTTGATGTGTATTTAAAATATTATTAAATGATCAATAATATTAGTATATGATTAAAAAATTATTAAATGATGAATAACATTAGTAAATGATTAAAATATTATTAAATGATAAATAATATTAGTAAGAGATTATAATATTATTAAATGGTTAATAATATTAATAAGTGATTAAATTATTATTAAATGATTAATAATATTAATATGTGATTAAAATATTATTAAATGGTTAATAATATTAATAAGTGATTAAAATATTATTAAATGGTTATAATATTAATAAGTGATTAAAATATTATTAAATGGTTAATAATATTAATATGTGATTAAAATATTATTAAATTGTTAATAATATTAATAAGTGATTAAAATATTATTAAATTATTAATAATATTAGTAAGAGATTAAAATATTATTAAATGGTTAATAATATTAATAAGTGATTAAAATATTATTAAATTGTTAATAATATTAATAAATGATTAATAATATTAGTAAGAGATTAAAATATTATTAAATGGTTAATAATATTAATAAGAGATTAAAATATTATTAAATGGTTAATAATATTAATAAGTGATTAAAATATTATTAAATGATTAATAATTGTAATTATATATTATCAAAGGTAGATAATATTTTGAGATATTTGGTACGTTATTAAATGTTCAAATCATTAAGTTGTGTAATAGAAGAAAGTTTAATTGAATTAAACAAATGTAGATAGTCACTTTGTGACTAAATTAAACAACTTATTAAAAGTAAGTCGTAGGAAGAACGTGTAGTGAATGCGTAAGTTGGTTAAGCGTACCCGATATGTCCGAACTATATTTGGGCTAGGGTTTTTATCCGGAACACAAGGGTTCGTGTGTCGGACATATTTAGAATTAATGATTTGAAGTTAAGGTCTTAAGTTAAGATTAATTTATAGTCATTATAACTAATGATTATGTCAATTTCCTATATAAATTGTTGGTTGAACGAAAGACGCAAATAAGCGTAAATGGTATAAGCGAACCAGACAAGTTTTTCAGAATTTGCTCCTATGTGCATTAATATGCTACAATTTGATGTTATATTATTAACATGAAGATATTTTGATGATATTTGTGATATATGAATAACATGAGATATGATTACATGTGAAATATATACTGATATGAAGCATGATTTGCTAAGTGCTAGTGGATAATTGTATGTGATGCATGAGAGGTATGAAGTATTATTAATATGAAAAACATGATGTAAGATTAAGATGCAATGCATGTGTATTATGTGAAGCATGTAATGTGTTATGTGTAATGATAGAGCTAAATTATACGATATTTTAATGCCCTAATACTTAGTTTTTATATTTATTGTGTGCTTAAATGTTTAATTATTTAGCATATTGTGATTTTAATAGGTTTTATAGGATTTTAGTTAATTTAGGTAATTTTATAGTATTTTTATATTTCTTTTTATTTATGTGTTTTTATATGTTTTTAGTATTTTAGGTGTTTTATTTATTATTATGTGTTTTTAGGATTTTTAGTATTTTTATATTATTTTTATCTATTTTATTTCATTTTGTAGGAATTTAATAATAATGGATGGCAAAATGGTAAATTACGCAAAGCTGAAACGCGGAGGGGCAATACTGTAAATATGCAGAAAATATGTTTCCGCGCCTTGCGCGTAGCCAAAAACCGGTTAACCAACAAAGGAGCAACACGGCGTCGTTTCTTGGCGTGAGAAGAAAAAATGACCGCGCGCCATGCGCGGTCAGCTATTTTGCATGAGGCGCGTGAAGACCACGCGCGAAACGGTAAAATGAAAAGGCGGCCAGAAAGCTGACGCGGCAGAAGAGAGAGAAAACGCGGCTGGCGGCTGACTTGGCTTAGGGCTTGTTTGGCTTACACAGAATTGCTGGAAACAGGATTATTTCGGATTTTTGCTACTTTTTGACTCCAAATTGGATTTTTATTCCAACTAGGGTTAGGATAATAATTATTTTTCTTTTTCTTTTATTTTTAATTGTAAATCCTATTAGGGTTTGGACAAGTTAGAGGCCTATAAATAGAGGGCCAAGCTCTCTCATTATTCATTGTAAGCTTTTAGGAGTTCTTTCTTCTACTTTCTTGGAGAGAGCTTTTCAACTCTTGAAGATTATTTTGAAGAATGTCAGGCTAAGTTTTTATTTTCAGTTCTAAAGGGATGTTGAACCTTATTTTTAATTAATGTTTTAATTGAGTTCTATTATTTATTCCTTCATGCATGAGATTTATTCTTGATAATCTGTTTTAATTATTTTATGATATTTACTTGATTAATTTGATAATGGCCTGTTAGATTAATCAATAATTTATCATATGCTAGATTAAGATTTGATATTAAGCAAACGATATTTTATCTGATCATAAGTAGCAATTAATAATATTTGATTGTGGACAAACTTTTGAATATTATTATGATTATCAAGATGGCAAGTTAAATGGTCCGCGATGTTGAGATTGTTGCTTGGAATAATCTAATTCTCTAATTTTTAATGCAACTGTTATATTAAATCTAGACTGATAGTTCTAGGTTGTATGATAGTTAGGGTCTTTTGTGAGCGATTGCTGCATTAGATTTATAATTTAAGGAGGATTTCGGGTAACTTGGCGATTGTCAGTTATCTAGGATTATTAATTTCAATTGAAGGAAAAGATAATAATAACTTGATTAATTTGTTAATTAAAAGAAGGGGATACTGAACTAAGGAACTGAAGTTTGTTTTAATTGATTTTCCTCATCTTTATTATTTATTATTTAGTTTTATTTTAATTAGTTAATTAATAATTCAAAATCCCCCATTTAATTAGATATTCTTGAAAATATTAGATTTATTAAAACAATTCACTCTCTGTGGGTTCGACTCTTACTTTCACTACTACATTAATATTTTTAAAAGTAAGATTTTATTTTTGGTTGCTTGCGACAGCTTCCCAAATTTTGGCGCCGTTGCCGGGGAGTGTTATTTGTTTTATTTTTCTTTGTTTTCTTTAATTAACTATTTAATTTATTTACTTATTTATTTTTCTTTGTTTTGTAGTGTATGACCCGATCCTCTCAATTTGGTGAATTGCATTTTGATCCAGAGATCGAGAGAACTGCAAGAAGATTAAGAAAAGAGACTCGTCAAGCTAAGAGAACAGTTGAGGACCAAGCTTTCATATCATCACCAGGCCTCAACGTTGCACTTGAACTCTATTCCAACAGTTCCCCTAGCGATTCCGAAGAAGAGAAGATGGCTAACAACAACAGGACTTTAAAGGAGTTGGCTACTCCTAATTTAAATCAACAGCCATTGTGTATTGAGTATCCTAATTTAGATGCTTCTTTTGAACTTAAATCTGGCCTAATTCATCTTTTGCCTACTTTTCGTGGTCTTACAGGTGAAGATCCATACAAGCATCTAAAGGAGTTCCATGTGGTATGTTCAACCATGAAACCACAAGGAGTCAATGAAGAACACATCAAGCTGAGAGCATTCCCGTTCTCCTTAGCAGACCTAGCAAAGGATTGGCTGTACTTTCTCCCTTCAGGTTCAATACAATCATGGAGTGACATGTAAAGGCTATTCTTGGAGAAATACTTTCCTGCTTCAAGAGTTGCCAACATAAGGAAGGAGATATGCGTCATCCGACAGTACAATGGAGAGACTCTATACGAGTATTGGGAAAGGTTCAAGAAGCTGTGCTCCAGTTGTCCACTACACCAAATCGATGAACAACATCTTATCCAATATTTTTATGAGGGATTATTGCCAATGGATAGATGTATGATCGATGCTGCAAGTGGTGGAGCACTCGTTGACAAGACTCCCGACGCTGCAAAGAACTTAATTGCAAATATGACAGCTAACTCACAGCAGTATGGAACTAGGGTGGATCACTCACCGAAGAGGGTCAATGAGGTGAACACAGGCAGTATTGAGCAACAATTGTCGGATTTAACTGCTTTAGTTTTGAAGATGTCCACGGGAAATACACCACCTGTTGCAAAGAGTTGTGGGATTTGCTCATCATCGAATCATTCTACAGATGCTTGCCCCACATTACAAGAGGATGACACCACACAACAAGCCAACGCAATAGGGAACTTCCAAGGACAACCTCAACGCCGATATGATCCCTATTCTAATACATACAATCCAGGATGGAGGGATCATCCCAATCTGAGCTACGGAGGAAATAAACCACCACCACCGCAACAAAATGCCTTTCCGAATAGGCAGCAAGGTTTCCAACCAGCTCAACAACAGTACCCACCTCGACAAGTACCACCTGCAAATTCTGGGACATCTTTGGAGGATATGTTCAAAGCCTTTATGAACCAAACCCAACAGTTTCAACAAGATACAAGGGCTTCCATTCACAATCTAGAGAGTCAGATAAGTCAGTTGGCTACAACCGTTGGTCAATTGGATTCTCAAGGCTCAGGAAAATTACCTTCATAAACCATTATAAATCCTAGAGAAAATGCAAGTGCTATTACGTTAAGGAGTGGAACACAGCTGGACACACCAAGGGCTACTGTTGAATTTGATGAGGATAAGACTAAGGAAGAAGCAGAACTTTCAAAGGTAATCTCTAACCCTCATATTCAACTTAAGTCTAATCCTTTACCTTTTCCTCCCAGGAATCTTAGAACTTCAAAGAAGGATGAGCAAGATAAGGAGATTCTAGAGACCTTCAGGAAGGTAGAAGTTAACATTCCTCTATTAGACGCAATCAAGCAAGTTCCAAGGTATGCCAAATTTTTGAAAGAATTATGCACTAATAAGAGGAAATTAAAAGACGATGAAAAAGTGACGGTCGGAGAGAACGTGTCAGCGGTCCTCCAAAGAAAGATGCCCCCAAAATGTAAGGATCCAGGTATGTTCACAATTCCATGCAAAATAGGTAATACCAGATTTGAGAAAGCCATGCTAGATTTAGGAGCTTCAATCAATGTCATGCCATTATCTATTTATGCTTCTTTAAATCTAGGACCTTTGAAAAATACTGGTGTTATTATTCAATTGGCTGACCGTACTAACACTTATCCCGAAGGGGTAATTGAGGATGTGTTGGTGCAGGTCAATGAGCTTATATTTCCTGCAGATTTTTACATCGTGGATATGGAAGATGATACATCTCCAAATCCCGCCCATATACTGTTAGGGAGGCCATTTTTGAAGACAGCAAGAACCATGATTAATGTGCACAATGGAACCTTGACCATGGAGTTCGATGGCGAGAAAATTCAGTTCAATATCTATGAGGCCATGAGGTATCCTAGCGATGTCAATTCTGTTTTTGCTATTAACGTCATTGATTCACTAATGCAAGATTCATTCGATCAAGTGCATAAGGATAGCTTGGAGGTTGCCCTCACAAAGAGTTTGGAGGTGAACCAAGAGGAGGAGATTGAGCGAACACAAGAATTGAAAGAGACAATAGCTGCTTTGCATTCATTGCCTAAAATTTCAGCTAAGTATACAGTTTCATCTATTCAATTACCTGTAACTCATCAAAAACTGTTACCTTCTGTTGTGCAGGCACCCACATTGGAATTGAAGCCGTTACCGACACATTTGAAGTATGCATACCTAGGGAAGGAGGACACCCTGCCAGTGATCATTGCCAACAATCTAACCAAAGTTCACGAAGATAAACTGCTTCGCGTCTTGAGGGACCACATCACAGTCTTTGGTTGGACTATCGCAGACATCAAAGGCATAAGCCCGGCTGTGTGTATGCATCGGATACTTTTGGAGGAAGAAGCTAAACCAAAAAGAGAGGCTCAAAGGAGATTGAATCCACCCATGATGGAGGTAGTGAAAAAAGAGGTGATCAAATTGCTCGATGCAGGTATTATCTATCCTATCTCTGATAGTCAATGGGTAAGTCCAGTACAGGTAGTTCCAAAGAAATCTGGTATAACTGTTGTTAAGAATGATAATAATGAGTTAGTGCCCACACGGATGCAAACAGGGTGGAGAGTGTGTATCGATTATAGGAAATTAAATGCTGTAACTAGAAAGGATCACTTCCCTCTCCCCTTTATTGATCAAATGTTGGAAAGATTAGCTGGCCACACTTATTATTGCTTTTTAGATGGTTTTTCAGGTTATAACCAAATTGTGATAGCACCAGAAGACCAAGAAAAGACCACTTTCACATGTCCATTCGGTACATTTGCCTATCGAAGGATGTCTTTTGGATTGTGCAATGCACCAGGTACCAAAGATGTATGGTGAGTCTATTTTCTGATCTTCTTGAGAAATGTATTGAAGTTTTTATGGATGATTTCACAATTCATGGTGATTCTTTGGATGCATGCTTAGACAATTTAACTCGTGTACTCGACAGATGTTTAGAAACTAATCTTGTTCTTAATTGGGAAAAATGTCATTTTATGGTAGAACAAGGTATAGTACTTGGTCATGTAGTCTCAGCTAGAGGATTAGAAGTCGATAGAGCTAAGATAGATATTATTTCTGCTTTGCCTTATCCTGCCAGTGTGCAGGCGATCCGTTCTTTTCTTGGTCATGCAGGATTCTATCGTAGATTTATCAAGGACTTCTCAAAAATAGCCCTACCGCTGTGCGAATTACTGAAAAAGGATGTGCACTTCCAATTCAATGACGATTGCAAGGAGGCGTTTAACAAGTTGAAGAGATTATTAACCTCTGCACCAGTCATACAGCCACTAGATTGGAACTTGCCATTTGAGATCATGTGTGATGCTAGCAACTATGCCGTAGGAGCTGTCTTGGGCCAACGAGTGAACAAAGCTGTGCATGCCATCTACTATGCTTCCCGAACTTTGAACGCTGCTCAGATTAACTACTCAACAACGGAAAAAGAATTACTCTCCGTTATTTTTGCTTTAGAAAAATTCAGATCTTATCTTCTTGGCACTAAAGTTGTAGTTTATTCTGACCATGCAGCTCTCAGGTACCTGTTAACTAAGAAGGATTCAAAACCGAGGATTATCAGATGGATCCTACTGCTCCAAGAATTCGACTTGGAAATCAAAGATAAGAAAGGAGCAGAAAACTTGGTGGCAGACCATTTGAGCAGGCTGATTAAGGAGGAAGACTTTCTACCATTACAAGATTCTTTTCCAGACGAACATCTCCTTTCCATTGAAAATTCGGTACCCTGGTATGCAAATCTCGTTAATTATTTGGTTAGTGCTTACATGCCTAGTGAGTTTTCTAAACTCCAAAAAGAAAAGCTAAAACGAGATGCGAAATATTATGTGTGGGATGATCCGTACTTGTGGAAATTTTGTTCTGATCAGGTAATTAGAAGGTGTGTGCCTGATAGTGAGTTTTTGTCTATTCTTACTTTTTGTCACTCTTATGCTTGTGGAGGACATTTCGGACCTAAAAGAACAGCCCATAAAGTTTTAGAATCTGGTTTCTTTTGGCCAACTATTTTTAAAGATTCTTATCTGTTTTGTAAATCATGTGCAAATTGTCAAAGAACGGGTAATATCTCAAGTAGGAATCAAATGCCACAAACTCCTATCTTAATTGTTGAAATTTTTGATGTTTGGGGTATTGATTTTATGGGACCATTTCCTGCTTCTTATGGTAATGTTTACATTCTTTTGGCTGTTGACTATGTTTCAAAATGGGTGGAAGCTAAAGCCACTAAAACTGACGATTCTAAAGTTGTTGCAGATTTTATCAAGTCTAACATCTTTGTCAGGTTTGGAACTCCAAGGGCTATTATCAGCGACAAAGGAACTCATTTATGCCATAGGATGCTAGCGGCTCTGCTTAAGAAGTACAATGTTATACATAGAGTCTCTACAGCCTATCACCCACAAAGCAATGGTCAAGCTGAAGTGTCCAACCGTGAAGTCAAGTCCATTTTAGAAAAGGTTGTCAAGCCAAATAGAAAGGATTGGAGTATGAAATTAGAAGATGCACTATAGGCGTATAGGACAGCATTTAAAACTCCTATAGGGATGTCACCATATAGGATTGTGTTCGGCAAGCCATGTCATCTGCCAGTGGAACTAGAACACAAAGCTTTTTGGGCGATCAAGCAGTGCAATATGAGCCTAGATCAAGCAGGAGAGCACAGGAAATTGCAATTACAAGAGCTTGAAGAACTCCGAAATGAAGCATATGAAAGCTCGAAATTGTATAAAGAAAAGACAAAGGCGTTCCACGATAAGAAAATTTTAAGAAAAACCTTTACAGTGGGTTAACAAGTCCTCCTATACAATTCCCGATTGAAATTATTTCCAGGTAAACTTCGTTCTCGATGGGAAGGTCCATTTATTGTTGTTAATATTTTTCCTCATGGTGCAGTAGAAATTCATAATCCGAGTACTGAAAAAATATTCAAAGTGAACGGCCATCGACTCAAACCATTCTATGACGGTCATCAAGTGGAAAACATGGAGATCCTGACGTTGACGAATCCAGTTTACCAAGATTGAGAGCAGAAAGTGGTCGAGCCAATGACAATAAACAAAGGCGCTGCTTGGGAGGCAACCCAAGAAATCAGATTTGCATTTCTTTTTTCTTTTTCTTTTTATAGTTGTTTGTTCTTGTTTCTTTGCATTATAGTTTACATTGGGGACAATGTAAATTTTAAGTGTGGGGGAAGGGATTTAGGATTTTTGTTTTTATTTTTATTATTTTTAGGTCTTATTTTAAAAAAAAAAATTATTTAGGAAATTTTAAAATTTTGAAATTTTGAATTTTGTGGGTATATTCACTGCAAACCCTCACGAGACAAAACTCGTCCACTTGGGGTAACCTTGGGGTTTAAAGGCTTGTTGCACATGCTAAGTGTAACCGTGTTTCCTACGAAAATAAGGTAGTTTTATTTATTTATTTATTTATTTTTTATTTTTAGGATGTGTCATTTGAGCAATAAATTAATTAAATTTTAATTTTTAGCCAATGATAAATTTTGATTTTTTATTTAATAACTCTTGAAAAAATGATAAATTTTTGCTTAGTTTGAATTTTTGACTTTTTATTGATTATTACTTTGTTTAAGATCTTTAAAAATTTTATGCACTTATATCCATTTGTTTGAGCTAGTTTTAATTTAGAGAAAGTTTAAATGGTTAAATGCTTATTAAAGATATTTTTGAACTCTATATCTTATTTGATCATTAGTTAAAGTGAAATATAAGACAAAATATAATTTGGAGAAGATGATTTAGGTACTTTTCTAGGATTGTTAAATTGAGAAGAATTCTTGTGGTGGGTTGAGATGGAGCGTAAAACGCACTCACTCATAAACACATGAAAAGCGAGATGGAGCGTAAAACGCACTCGCTGGTGAGATGGAGCATAAAATGCACTCACCGTGAAAAAAAAGAAAAAGAAAATGGGAAGGAGCATAAAATGCACCCATTAACAGAAAAAAAATTGAAAAAATATTTGAAAGGAAAAAATTGATAATCCTAGTATGCTTCATTGATTAAAAACCTTTTGATCTTCTGATTCATATTTTTCTGTATTAGCTGAAAGTGATGAGAAAAATAAGTATTTTGAGTTTTGTTGTATGTCTTTTATAAGGTAATTAATAACCTAAACTTATCCGAGTTTGATTAGTTTGATACATTTGGATACACACACACACAAAAGATCTTGAATAAAGTAGAATTGGTAAATATGTTAAAATTCTAGATTTTGCATGGTTTTGAAACTTTCTTTGAGTTATCATTTAAAAATCTTTGAGGCTGATGTTAAAATTTATATTGATCTGTTGCTCAAGTAAGTTGTTTGGTTATTAGATTTATTTTTATAGTTTTTGTTTTTGTTTTGCCCGAGGACAAGCAAAAAGCTAAGTGTGGGGGTATTTGATAGAGCTAAATTATACGATATTTTTATGCCCTAATACTTAGTTTTTATATTTATTGTGTGCTTAAATGTTTAATTATTTAGCATATTGTGATTTTAATAGGTTTTATAGGATTTTAGTTAATTTAGGTAATTTTATAGTATTTTTATATTTCTTTTTATTTATGTGTTTTTATGTGTTTTTAGTATTTTAGGTGTTTTATTTATTATTATGTGTTTTTAGGATTTTTAGTATTTTTATATTATTTTTATCTATTTTATTTCATTTTGTAGGAATTTAATAATAATGGATGGCAAAATGGTAAATTACGCAAAGCTGAAACGCGGAGGGGCAATACTGTAAATATGCAGAAAATATGTTTCCGCGCCTTGCGCGTAGCCAAAAACCGGTTAACCAACAAAGGAGCAACACGGCGTCGTTTCTTGGCGTGAGAAGAAAAAATGACCGCGCGCCATGCGCGGTCAGCTATTTTGCATGAGGCGCGTGAAGACCACGCGCGAAACGGTAAAATGAAAAGGCGGCCAGAAAGCTGACGCGGCAGAAGAGAGAGAAAACGCGGCTGGCGGCTGACTTGGCTTAGGGCTTGTTTGGCTTACACAGAATTGCTGGAAACGGGATTATTTCGGATTTTTGCTACTTTTTGACTCCAAATTGGATTTTTATTCCAACTAGGGTTAGGATAATAATTATTTTTCTTTTTCTTTTATTTTTAATTGTAAATCCTATTAGGGTTTGGACAAGTTAGAGGCCTATAAATAGAGGGCCAAGCTCTCTCATTATTCATTGTAAGCTTTTAGGAGTTCTTTCTTCTACTTTCTTGGAGAGAGCTTTTCAACTCTTGAAGATTATTTTGAAGAATGTCAGGCTAAGTTTTTATTTTCAGTTCTAAAGGGATGTTGAACCTTATTTTTAATTAATGTTTTAATTGAGTTCTATTATTTATTCCTTCATGCATGAGATTTATTCTTGATAATCTGTTTTAATTGTTTTATGATATTTACTTGATTAATTTGATAATGGCCTGTTAGATTAATCAATAATTTATCATATGCTAGATTAAGATTTGATATTAAGCAAACGATATTTTATCTGATCATAAGTAGCAATTAATAATATTTGATTGTGGACAAACTTTTGAATATTATTATGATTATCAAGATGACAAGTTAAATGGTCCGCGATGTTGAGATTGTTGCTTGGAATAATCTAATTCTCTAATTTTTAATGCAACTGTTATATTAAATCTAGACTGATAGTTCTAGGTTGTATGATAGTTAGGGTCTTTTGTGAGCGATTGCTGCATTAGATTTATAATTTAAGGAGGATTTCGGGTAACTTGGCGATTGTCAGTTATCTAGGATTATTAATTTCAATTGAAGGAAAAGATAATAATAACTTGATTAATTTGTTAATTAAAAGAAGGGGATACTGAACTAAGGAACTGAAGTTTGTTTTAATTGATTTTCCTCATCTTTATTATTTATTATTTAGTTTTATTTTAATTAGTTAATTAATAATTCAAAATCCCCCATTTAATTAGATATTCTTGAAAACATTAGATTTATTAAAACAATTCACTCTCTGTGGGTTCGACTCTTACTTTCACTACTACATTAATATTTTTAAAAGTAAGATTTTATTTTTGATTGCTTGCGACAGCTTCCCATGTAACTGTTAAACCTGTTGAGCCGTCGTGCTCATTCTTACTTAAAACCAATATTTTCAGATAGTGCAAGTTAGTTGAAGTTCTCGATAAAGATCAAGGAACAGGAAAACATATTACTTTCACTAAAGATCTAAATGTCTATTGTAGATATCAGTCCGAATTGGACAGGTAAATGATTGTGTAGTATAATACTTAGTTGGTATATTATATGAGTGTTAAATATTCAATTTGATTGTAATAAAATGTCGTATCATGTATGATATTGAGACATACTAAGAATGTATAAAAATTGCGATTCTGGAATAGAAAAGAAGTTGTAAAATTGTAAATAAATGATTATTTAGCAATTATAATATTGTTGTAATTCATGAACAATAAGGACAATGTAGTACTCGTGTTGAACCGGATCTGAGGTTAAAGGAACCCGGATTCGGGGTCGTCGCATGAAACGCATGACGTATGATTATATGCGAAATATGTATAAAATAAGAAGCATGACTTAATATATGCTAGATGTGTATTATAAGCGATGCATAAGAAGTATGAAACATTCATAAAATGAAAAGCATGAAAAGCATGATATACGTATAAAATGTAGAGTGTGTTTAATATGTGAAGCATGCAATGTGTTATGTGTAGCTATTAAACTTGCTGAGCCGTCGTGCTCACTCTTGCTTAAAACCAACATTTTCAGATAGTGCAAGTTATTCAAAGTTTTTGATAAGGATCAATAAATAAGAATACATATTACATTCACTGAAGGTCTAGCACGACCATTGTAGATATCAGTCCGAATTGGACATGTAACATAATTGTGTAGTATAAGAATTGGTTGGTAGATAATTTTGAGTGTTGAATACTCAAATTAATTGTAATAGAATGTCGTATCATGTATGATATTGAGACATACTAGGAATGTTTAAAGATTTCGACTCTGGAATATAAAGAAATGTTGTAAAATTGTAAATAAATGATTATTTAGCAATTATAAAATTGCTGTAATTCATGAACAATAAGAAAAATATAGTACTCGTGTTGAACCGGATCCGAGGTTCAAGGGACTCAGATTCGGGATCGTCACAGCACTCAACCAAGGGATTTACGTCTAAGCGGCCTAACTCAACTCAACAACAACCTAAGCGACAACTAAGCAGCCCAAATGATCATAATAAGAACACAAGAACTAGTTAATCAACACAAGAACCTTAAACCCTGATAACACAATGAGAAGGTTTAGTATAAATCAACTGACAAAACTAACAACATAACAACAACTTACTAATCTCTACCGTGGCTCTAATACCATAATCAGACATGACCTATAGAGATTAGACAAACATAAACAAAATTGGTGAAAACGATGATGAACAGAGGAAATACAAGAGAATCAAACTCAAATTCTATTGATATTATTCAACTTTATTATTATTATTATTATTATTATTATTATTGTGGTGGTACTATTATTATTATTATTATTATTATTATTATTATTATGTGTACGAATTTGTTACCAGTACTGTGATGGTACTACCATCATTATTTTGTAAGTATAATATATGTGCTATTTGTTTGTTAAAATTACTATCAAAGTGTGAGTTGCTCAAGTGGTTTTAGGGTTTAAGTTTAAATTGTGAGGTTATGGATTTGAGTCAAAATTATATTTTATCTTTTATTCCACTAAACTGCCACGTACATTAGGGTTTAATATTCAAAATTTTATTCTACTAAACTGTCACGTGGGCAGTCAACGCACATATCGCACATTAGGGTTTAATATTCAAAATTTTAAATATCCAAGAGTTCTAGAAATTATATTTTAACTTTTATTCCACTAAACTGCCATGTGGGTAATCAACGCATATGTGGCGCATTAAAGCTTAATATTTAAATTTTTAAATATCCAAGAGTTCAAGCACAGGTTTCACGTGGGTAGTCAATGCATATGTGGCACATTAATACTTGGTATTCAAATTTTTAAATATCCAAGAGTTCAATATGTTCACATTAGCAGGTGAAATTCTTGTGGCCACTTTTTGTTAAACGGAATTATGATATTGATGATGAAAATATTGTGCTGAATGTTTTTTTTGTTCTTTTCTATTGAAATAATAGTATATTGATATTTTTCTATTTTGCTTTAATTGATGTAACGATTTTGCAAATCTATCTATCTATTTATGCTATAAAGTCACAAGAGAAGATCAATTGAATGATCAACAAAATTAACTCATCAATTAAAATGAGCTAATTCAATTGAAGAGTTAACTCGAATGGTACTAACAAGTTAACTCGAATAGTATTATTATATTTAATGTGGTATAATATATAATTACACTTAATTTCACTTAAGTTATGGATGAAGAATAAAAAAAGTTTCTTCTTGAAATATTAAAAGTTATATATAATTTTACTTAAATAAATATAATTAATTTCTCTCAATTTGTGGACATAGAAATATGATTTTTTTTTTTCTTAACAATTAATTTATAATTTTTAATCCCATAATATTAAAAGTAAGTAAATTCCTTTCAATTGCAATAAAATATGTTAAATCAAATTATTAACATTATATATGTATTATATCAGTAAAAAATAATAAATATATTAATAAAAAATTATTAAATATTTATAAAAAAATTATATAAACTAACCCGTATATCCCGCGAGTTATTAAACTTGTTTAGTCGAACTTTGCACTGTTACCATGTTTGTTACAGTAAAAATGAAAAAATTAATTACTGAACTTTGTGAACCTATTCATCTCCCTGTTTTCCCTCCATCTGTATTCTTTTTAATTTAATCTTAGAAACTTCCATCAACTGCCCCCAACATTCGCATCTCGTCATTTTATGTTTGAATTTTATTGTTTCCAATTTTTTTTGTATATTTTTTAATTTAAAAACATTATAATGTTTTTAATACAAATAAAGACAAAATTTAAACATAATATCAATAAATTCGTATACATTAAGGGTTTGTTCGGTAATAACTTATTTTAAAATAATTTATAAGTTAAAATTTAAAATAATTTATAAGTTATTTTAAGTTGTGACTGATAAATAAAAATATTTAGTACTATTTAAACTTATAAGTTAGAAATTAAGTTAAAATAAGTTATAAATGTGACGGACCGAAATAACTTATAAGTTAAAATTAGTTGTAAAGATTATTAGTAAAATAAGGGTAAAAGAATTTTTATATTTGGTTAAATTTACTTATTTTAAAATAATTTATAAATCAAATTTTAAAAAGTAAAAAATTGTTACTTCTCAAAAATTATTTATAAATAAAAATAAAATCTATACAAACATTCAAATAGTAAAAAATTATTTATAAGTCATTCGTGAATAAGGCTATAAATTGAACCAAAAAATTTAGAATTAATTTATACTCGTTCAACTAAAAATTCAATTTCACCTTAACTCAAAATATAAACAAATTTTAAAATTCAAAAAATTACTTAAATTTATTTATATTATAATTTTTTATTAATATTTAAATTATATTCATCCGAAAAATTCGAACTTAATATTCCAACCACTATTCCTGAACATGTCCTAAACAGTTCGCACATAGAATCATGATCTTTAAATAGATTTTTTTTTTATTACATCATAAAAATATTTGTACATTCAAGAAAAACTTAAAAAGTCCACCATGCGTTACTTTACTTGCATCATATATCTATCTATAATAAATTGCAAAAAATGCGTTTCCATTTTCCCTCAGTTTCACACTCTCTCTCCACCACGGCCTTATACCTCCGCCCCCTCCTCGTTCCGCCTTCTCCTTCGCTTCTACACTCCTCTACCTCCAAGTCCCTTACTAGAAACTTCCATTTTTACCCCTCTAATCCCTTCCAATTACACCGGCGACTATTTTCCCTCGCATGCGACGCCGTTCCGCCCAACTCTTCCACCATGGAGAACGCCGATTTGGCCGTCGATTATGTCGCCGATGAATTGAAGAAGCAGAGCTTAAGCGGAACTAATAAAGTTAAATTAAAACTCGAAGATCTGAATTGGGACCATTCTTTTGTTCGTGAGCTGCCCGGTGATCCACGCACCGATATAATCCCCCGAGAGGTATATATAATATATGTGTGTGTGTATATATATTGAATTCTTTTGTATATTATATGTGATATATGCACTTTTATGAGGTGGGTATAGTATATTTTAAACCTATAATACTTCTTTGTATTCTATGTGATTTATAGGCACTTTTATGAGGTGGGTTTAATATAGTTTTAAAGGTTTGTTTAAGAATGATTGTTTGGTAGTTATTTTTTCTAATTGTTATAAAGATGCCTACTTTGCCCTGTTTTTGGCGAAGTGGGTTTACTGAAAAATTACTGAGGAATTAGACATGGTCCTATTAAGATTTTTTATAATAGTAACTTAAGAAGTCAATAGAAAAGGTTTCATTTTGATATGATCAAAGCTCACGATCAAACTGTTTAAATATTACTCCCTCCTTCCCAAGTTTATATCTTTTTGGCTTTTTTGATTTCCCAATACCTTGTAACCTTAGTCACCATTTTACATTGATTAGAAAGAGCTTCGGATTGGGGTCTTATAAAGGTTGATTTGGAATCAACAATCTTGTTACCTTCAAAGTATAAGCGGAAGACAAATGGGAATAGCTAGCGCTTTTGTAGGGGAGGTGCATGAAAATGAGTATTAAAAGAAGTTTCTGGCTTTCTGATACCTAAAATGAAAGATGGGACTGGTAATATGTTATGGAGCAACTATTGGTTGGAAACCTTGTTTTATACCCCCCTGTTTTTGATGAATGTTTTAAAATAAAAGTTACATTTAAAAATCCCCTATACTAAGTTAGTACCAAGTTAAAGTAGGATAATGAGCAAGGCACCATGTGCACATGTTGAGTAAGAAGATTTCTTAACTCGAATGGTAAATTTGGAAATTTCATAGCTTAAATATCATAAGATTATTGATGTGTAAAAGGGTAACAGAGGGCTCCTAATTGGGATGACAGATTATTTCCCAATTTTCATTTATATTTATATATTTTCTTCTAGACCAAGCTCCTGAATTATTTCAGTTTTTCAAGAGTTTATATTTTATAATGAGTTGCACCAATTTATGGATTTGGCTATATCTAAATAAAGCACGCAATTTAATTTACAACGGGATTGATTAAGCAGCAATGATTAGGGTGACGATCTTGATCCAGGACGTACAGAAAAGACGAGTAGAGAAGTGTATCCAAAGGGTAGAATTTTTTCCCCCAATGTAAATTTACTGCAAAACAAGTCAAGATTTTGCTTTGATAATAAGTATGATAATTCATTCGATACAAATGCTACAGCGTGTGAAATAATATCATCTTGCCTTCTCTTAGCCTCTTGTTCTAATTTTTTTGGTAAGTAGCCTTTTGTTTTAATCTTAGCTAGCCTAGCATGGTATATGTCGAACTCGCAAGATCAAAGAAGTGTATGTTCCAAAATTTAGTTATTGTCTAAGAGTATTTCATTGCAAACTGCCTTGACTTATCCTTGATATGTCTTCCCATGATTTATTGTATAGGTACTACATGCTTGTTATACAAAGGTATCCCCATCAGTTGAGGTGGAGAATCCTCAGCTTGTTGCATGGTCAGAATCAGTAGCTGAGTTCCTTGATTTGGATCCTAAAGAGTGAGTTCCTTTTTATTGTTTTCTTAATTTTCTAGTGCCTCTTGGCATGCAAAGAAGTAGTAACTCAGGAAATTAAATGACACACACTAAGGTAGTCTCTCTCTCTCTCTCTCTCTGCTAATTTGCTCGATGTTATTTGAATATCTTCTAAACGTTCAGCATTTCAACTATCTCTTGAAATAAAAAACTATAAGCAATATATGAATTGATCGTGTAAAATAATTCTGACTTTTCTTTGCCTATTAAAAAGAAATTGTAGAATCACAGTTGAGTTACACCTGAGATGGTCAGGTGCCTCAGTTATAAATGGTGCTCCCCATATTGAATGGGGATTCTGCAATAGTTCTGAGAAATTTGCAGCGGTGATAGGGATTGATATCTGGATTAAGTGCTGGTTAGAATAGTCATTAACGTTGATAGATTACTGTCATTCACAATTAGAATAATTGAAATATGCTATCTTCTTTCCCATTTTATGGGTTATGATTTGTTTTGTTCTACTATATGAATCTTTTGTTTGAAGTTCTCCTTGAGCATAATTTATGTTCCACGTCTAATTTCATTATTTACTTGTTTACATGTATCTGGTTCTCGTTCCATCTCTTTGTCATATGTTGTCTTATATCTTCAGGACTAACTGTTTTGGTATTTTAGATTTGAAAGACCTGATTTTCCACTTATATTCTCCGGGGCATCTCCTCTGGCAGGAGGGTAAGTGTCAATATGTGGCTTATCTGTCTCACAAATCCTTTCTAAAGAAGCTTCATTCAGCCTTCATGATCGATCATGTTTACTTTACAGAATGCCTTATGCACAATGCTACGGAGGGCATCAGTTTGGAATGTGGGCTGGCCAGTTGGGTGATGGTCGCGCAATAACGCTTGGGGAGCTTCTGAATTCAAAGTCAGAAAGGTGGGAACTGCAGCTTAAGGGTGCTGGGAAGACTCCATACAGCCGGTTTGCTGATGGTCTTGCAGTTCTGCGTAGTAGTATCCGAGAATTCCTTTGCAGCGAAGCAATGCACAGTCTAGGAATCCCAACAACACGTGCACTTTGTCTTGTGACAACTGGAAAATATGTCAGTCGTGACATGTTCTACGAGTATGTCTTACTATAATTATTAAATATTCCTTTATGGGCTGTCCTAGCCCCCGAGAAGCTGAAAACATTCTTTCCATCTGTAAGAAATGTTTTTTGATAACAAAAATTCTTTTATTTTGTTTTTGTGGTTCTTTGATTTACGTGCAACATTTTTACTTAAATTAGTCAATAATATTACCAAAGCTGGAATGCCATTTAGGAATTTTATTATCCGAGTGTTTTGTTTTTATTATATATCTTCTGACTACTCTTTAAATGTGCATGCAGTGGCAATCCAAAGGATGAACCTGGTGCAGTAGTTTGCAGAGTTGCTCAATCCTTTGTGCGTTTTGGTTCATTCCAAATACATGCTTCTAGAGGGAAAGAGGACCTTGACATTGTCCGTACTTTGGCTGACTACACCATTAGGCATCACTTTCCTCATATAGAGAACATGTGTAAAAGCGAAAGTTTATCTTTCAGTACAGGAGAGGAAGATAATTCAGTCGTGGATCTAACTTCAAACAAGTATGCAGGTGATTGTTTTTGATCTAGAGCAACTGCATATCAAGTGTGCTATGATATAAAACTTTTTTTGTATGCACAAAAGCTTACATGCTGCCTCTGAATTTAACAACATTGTAGTAGCCTATAAGCAGGTTTGTTTTTATAGTACGCTGTCATGTCACTCAGATTCCTTACTGTATAATTACTTGTACATAAATTTTTCTGTATCCCACAGTTTTCAAAGATTCTATATGGGCTAATTATTTTTCATGTTTTATTCGTCTTTGAAAACTTGTTCATCTTTGCCTTTTTTGTGAACAAAAGGTCAGTGTTGGGACTTGGTAACCAATCTGGGTACACTTGGTAACCAATCTGGGTACACTTGGTAACCAATCTGGGTTATACACCCACACCCGCACATGAGTAACCATTCTGGGTAATTGCACGGATGTCTTACAAATGCTAGTGGTGGCTCACTTGTCTAATGAGCTATCATCTAATCTGATTAATCAATTATTTTATGGTTGGTCTAATCTGGTCAAAGTTCCCCAATGAATTTTCAGGATCGATCGGGAATCCTTTGCCGTTACATTGGCTTTTTATTAATCAGCGATTAAACAACATGACTGTTAATTAACAATTAGTGTGCAACATCGAACACAATTAAGCTAGATAGTAGTGTCCTTCAGTGTTGAAATCAGTGATGAGAGAAAGCAGATGGCGTCCTTTTTTAGGAATGGGATGGAGCAAGAACTGGTTTGTAGTAGCAAATTCTAACCACAATAAGGTTTGGTACTTTGTGTAGATTACTTTGGCAACTGTGTCCAGGTTTTTCTAAACACAGGTGTTTTCTTTTATAAAGGGGTTATGTTTTTATAAATTGCACAGGCTATGTAGTTTGTTTATTCTTTAAGATTTGTACCAACAACTAGCATGCGGTTTTTTTTGGATGGAGAGTAGTATACTAAGTTACCCTATAAATGTGTGCTATTTGTTTGTAATTCAATCTTCACTTCAGAAGCTTTGTCTTGTTAAGTCTTTATTCCTTGGTTTTTTAATAGTGTCCTAGATATCCTCTGCCTAGGCGCTTGGTGGTGCTCTATCACCTTTACTTGGCTGAGCTTGGTGGTGCTCTATCACCTTTACTTGGCTGGGCACCTATGCCAGGACTGCATCAATTTCTTCACTAATTGAAATGAATTTGTTAAGCCTTATAAGATTTTTTTGCAACTATTCATGTAAAATTTAATTTTTTTACATCTACGATATGCTTTATGAAGTATAAATAAATATGTATAATAGAAAAAAATAAAATGAGACAGCCTAAGAAAAGGCCTAGGTTACCTAGATTTGCCTAGCTATCAATTTTTAAAACAATGATTTTTATTTTCTATCCTATAGGGTTAAAGGGCTAAATTGCAGTTTACGTCCCTTGAAATTCACAATTTTTGCACATTGCATGTAATTGGTCCTAAAAACTTTGAAATAAAAATCAGAGGAATTAGGTAAGTATTTCAGTTGCCAAATTCACAATCCTGAACAGAAATTTATGATCTTCTGGTGTTATATATCAAAACACAGCTTGGCACCATCTCATCTTTACGAAGATCTGGTTGAGATTCTGTTGTAGAGTTCTCATGTTTTCCTTTTCTATTTATATTTTTTTTGGGGATGCCAGGACTATTTGGCCGTTTTTTATGACGACCTGATAGTTTCTGTTTTCTAGTGTCGGTAGATAATTGAACTTCATCTTTCTCTCTGCCCACTGTTTTAAACAAATGTTATGCAAGTTTGACTGTAAATATATCTTGATTCTTGACAGGTCTGCTACCCAACAGACTTTTAACTTTTTTTCTTTTCCTTTCTGCTTTCTTCTGTTTACGAATTTTAACAGCTTGGGCAGTGGAAGTCTCTGAGCGTACTGCCGCTCTGGTTGCAAGCTGGCAGGGTGTTGGTTTCACTCATGGAGTTCTGAACACAGATAATATGAGTGTGTTGGGTCTCACCATTGATTACGGTCCTTTTGGTTTTCTTGATGCTTTCGACCCTAGTTATACTCCGAATACAACAGATCTTCCGGGGAGAAGGTACTGTTTTGCAAATCAGCCGGATATTGGATTATGGAATATTGCACAGTTCGCCTCAACGATTTCAGCTGCCCACCTCATAAATGAGAAAGAGGCAAATTATGCCATGGAAAGGTATTTATAACTTGCCGATCTTTCTCATGACAACTTATCTAGTTGGCTGTTTGTTGAACATTTATGGCCTTTACTTGTTACAGATATGGGACCAAGTTCATGGATGAGTATCAAGCTATAATGACCAGAAAACTTGGCCTGCCTAAGTACAATAAACAGTCGATCAGTAAACTTCTTAACAACATGGCTGTTGACAAAGTTGATTACACAAATTTCTTTCGCTTGCTTTCCAATATCAAAGCTGATCCTAATATTCCAGAAGATGAATTGCTGGTCCCACTGAAGGCTGTTCTGTTAGATATTGGCAAGGAGAGGAAGGAGGCATGGACCAGCTGGGTGCAATCTTACATACAGGAGGTACTACGAAACTCTTTATCTTTTAATTGTTGGAGTTAGTATAAGCATGAAATGTGTGGATTGAAAAACTCAGTAAGAAATCATAAAGGAATTGTCCAGTGTGACGGGACATAGTTTATAGGTTTTGAATCATGTTTTGAGGATGTTGTAGAGTGAGAAACACTCTGGAAATTTTTGGGAGACGTCCTCAAAATGTGATAGTAGTTTCCTATTTTTTTTTGCTCATAAATGTGAAGGAATTTCTGGGATTTGCATTATGTCCGTAAAACGGCTGGAGTTAAGTGACTAAAACTCTAATTTCAACCAACCCGTAGAATTTGACCAAACTTGACCCATAATGTCATGCCCCTGTTAGTACCTGACCAGGGAATATAGAGAGAAACAAAGATATAGAGATAGAAATAGAGAGAAACCAGAGAATTAGAGAGAGAATAGAGAGAAATTGGGAGGAAGAATGATAGAAAACTCGGTGTTTAATCACTGAGTTCGTGAGGAAGAAGAGAGAGAGAGATAGATAGAAAGGGAGGAGAAGCTAGTTGAAAGCTTCATTCCTAAGTTATTTCACAATGCACAAATTTCATACTTTGGGAATATTCTTCCCGTTACATCTATATATAGATATCACAGGCTAAAAATGTAAAAGCTCCTAACCTTCACCACTATCCTTATCCTTCACTCACATACTAACTACCCGTGTGCTCACATGCGCCTCTATCTTCTAGAATATAACCATCTCTTATGCCCAATTTACCATTACTTTTTTAGGCCTGACATTCCCTCCCTGTTAAGAGAATTCATGTCCTCATAAATGACGTGTCAAGTCTGGATAGTTGAGTTTGATAAGTTCTTCATCCTCCCATGTACCTTCTTCTATGCTGCAGTATTTTCATTGTACTAGATATTGATATACAATTTTGCTCCCCTTATAAATCTTCCTCTGTTTCAATGTTCTGAGAGGTCCTACATCAAAGTTCCTTTCTTGATCAACTTCAAGTAGTTGTGTGTTGATTTGAGCTGTTCCCAAATGCTTTTTAAGTTGTGACGCATGAAGATGTATCCTACAAGTGTTGGGCAACTCTAGCTTGAACTTTTCCAGAATTTCAAAAGGCCCCCATAAAACCTTGGAGCCAATTTCATGTTTTATTTTATTGATACTGAGCTCTGTCTATATGGTTGTATCTTCAAATATCCCCAATCTCCTATCTCAAATTCTCTTTCAGTTCTCCCTTTATCAGCTTGACTTTCATTCTTTGCTGTGCTTTAGCTAGACTTTCCTTAAGAATCTCCAGTTGTTTTTCTACAAGGATATCTTGTAAGGATATCTTCTACTGCTGCAATGTTGGCGCCAAGTTTGGTTGAGATGTTTAGGTGGATAGGGTTATGATCATAGAGAATTTTGTAGGGTGTGGTTTGTAGAAAAGTGTGGTAAGTGGTGTTCAACGACCATTCAGCCATAGGTAATCAAGAACTCCATTGTTTGGGTGAATGGCTGCACATGCACCTTAGGTACTGTTCCAAACATTGGTTTATTCTTTCTATGCTCCCATCACTCTAAGGATGATAAGAGGTACTAATGTGAAGCTTGATCCCAACAAGTTTAAAGAGAGTTTGCCAAAAATCACTCAGAAATATTGGGTCTCTATCACTTACAATGGAACTGGGAAGCCCATGTAGTTTAAAAAGGTTCTCAAAGAACAGTTGGGATAATATTTTGACATAAATAGGATGGATGAGAAGTAGGAAGTGAGAGTTCATGCTATACCTATCAATAACAACCCATATAACTTCATTACCCTTGGAGTTAGGAGTCCATTGATGAAATCCATAGCTATGCCCCTCCAAGGTTGATTAGGGATGGATAATGGTTGGAGCAGCTCAGGGCTCTTCACATTTTTCTGTTTGGAAAATTGACAAACAGGACACTTAGCTACCCATTTTGTAATCATTTTTCATCCCTACCCAATAGCACTGTTCTAAAAATCCCCGCCTAGGTCCGATTAATCCCTGCCTAGGCGCTAGGCCCCCCACCCCCGGCGCCACGCCTAGGCCGCCTAGCGCCTAGCCTACGCCCAAGGAGGGAATTTTTTTTTCTTTTCCAGGAAATTATATGGAACTGGGCGGACAAGACGGAGAAATTAGGCGGGACCTAAGCGGAAAATTTAGGACTGCAATTGTTTTTTTATTTAATTTTAATAACCAAGCTACAAAACGACGTCATAGGAATAGATGGAGAAGTTGAGGGTTGTTCGGGCCTTACTTGGGAAGCGGTTGGTGAAGCATTTGAAGCGGATAGCGTACTAGAGCCTAGGAGAAATAGTAGAAATATTAGAGTAAGAGAACTCCACGAAGAAATTTTTTTGTTTGATGATGACACGGAAGAATAGGGAGATGAGGAGTATGAATGTGAGCTCGATGGGGACATTATCTTAGAGGGATATGGAGAAGAAGAGTTAGAGAGAGATAATAGAGGGATATAGAGATGAGGATTATTAGTTAGTATTTTTTATTATTTATTTGTGTTTGAACTTTAAACAATTGCATGTTTCTGTTTGAATTTTGACATTAGCAATATGGATATGTGTTTGAACTTTAAGCAAATGCCTTTATTATCTTTATTATAGATTGTTTTCTTTTATATTATTGTTTTGTTTGGATAAATGTAAGATAAAATATTAAAATTGGCTTAAAATAAAAAATCCCGCCCAGGTCCCGTCTAGGCCCCCCCGGGCGCCTGCCTAGCGCCTTTTAGAACCTTGCCCAATAGAAATATTGCTTTATCCTTTTTAAGGTGGTCGAGTTCTTCATATAATTGCCTTCTAAGCTCACCTTTGAATCCAATCACCCACTGATGTAGGACAAATTTTTGAGAATGTTTTAGTAGCAATTATCATAACAAAAATCTAGGATTTAGCTCCACACGTAAACCACTGAGGGTTTAGGTTTTCAACTCTACATCTATTAATCATAGAAAAACAATTATCTCAACGATAAATTAAACCAAAACAATTCTTAATATCAATAATTTGAAAATATGAGAATACACTAGTGTTTAAATAAGACACAAATCTTAATTTAAATAGGACATGAACCCTAATTCTCAAAAATATTTAAAGACAAAAATGCCCCAAGTAATTGAAATAAAATATCAACTATCTCCTAAAATTAAAACAATTCCATTAATAAATACATTAAATCCATAATTAAAGAAATATAAACGTGATCCCCATAATTTCTCTTCTTGTTGGGAAAAACTCGACCTCGAGTTTTATAACATGATAGAATAATCCATGAACTCCTTTCCACCGAAAAATATTTTGGAACACTGTTGACAATATCTTCACATGATAAGGCTAAAAAATTGTTGGGAAGATAACTGATGAGAGTATCGTTTTTGCATTCAAAGGCAGTTGAAATAGAATAATAGATTAACCGGAATGATGGACTTAACATTATCAACTTGGACTGGATCAACTTCTCGAACTGTCCTCTCTTTGGTAACGAACAACTCAAAAGCAACTTCAGGTTTTTTCTCAAGTGGTTCACACAATCTTTGGTTCAACTTTTGGAGCTTCAAGAATTTTCATGGACGCAATCTTTGGTTCAACTTTTGGAGTTCTGAGAATTTCCATGGATGCGTCACAACTGTCTGTAATCTCAGAATTGTGGACATCGTTTTCTTTCTTTTGCCGAACGTCCTTCTTTTCTTTCTCTTGCTTTCTCTGTTCGAATATGTGTCAGCAAGTCAATAAAGTTATATTTTATAGAAGAAATGTCATCTTTTAGACGAGATTTTATTTTTCATAGAAGAACATATAGACACAATATCAGATATTGCCTTTCTACGTTCTTTTGCTTCAACTTGTTGACGTTTCTTTGCGTCAACTTTTCTTTGTTCATCTTGATATTGACGTGGCAATTTTTCAAGGTTGTTTTGTGCATCAATAATATCCCATATAAGCTTGTTTCAAATATCTATGACCACATGTATTAATAAGGTAGTGTATATCACTTTCATCATAAAAGGCCAAATATACTTTTTTTTGTTGTGCAATCAATTCTTTTGTGGTTTAGGACATTGGTACAATGGGTTAAAAATAAAAATAAAAACAAATAAATAAAATAATTTTTTTTTTGATAACTCAAGGACTTAATTGGAAATAAAATAAAAAACAGGGGCTAAAGTATGAATGCAAAAAGTATAGGGGCTGATTTAAAAAGGATAAAACGTATAAGTGAAAAATATATAAACTATGGGCTAAAACTTAAATGTTAGGGAAAACTATGGGGTACTAAAATGTAATTTGGCAAGAAATAAATCTCTTTCCAGTTTACCCGAGCGCAACAAGTTTTTTTTTTCCAAATGCGGCAGAAGCCTGAGAGAGAAAGATCATTGCTTCGTGACACAACTCGAAAGGGCGTGGCGATTTGGCAGAGGCGGGGTAGGAGATGGAGAGAGAGAGAAGCAGCAGTAGCTTCGCAACTCAACAGCGATGGAGAAATAGAGTCGGCGGAGAGGGTGGAGAGTTGTAGCAGCTTCAGTAGCACAGTGGTAGCGGGAATCGACGGCATGATGACCCAAGTGGGGTATTCCGTTCCTGTTTTCCCCTTCTGCTTCGTCTTCTTTCTTCTTTTTCCTCTGTTTTTTTCTCATTGGTTCAGTGGTTCGGCTGGGTTTTGGGCAGGGCGATGATAATTGGTAAATGTAGCAGCAGTGATGGTGGACAGGGGTTCAATTTTTTATGTCGACGGCGCTGTAATAGAAGGCGGCATGATTCCGGCGACGACTAGGGTTCCAGCGAGATTTTTGGCAATGATCAACGACATCTAGGGTTCCCAAGGTATGGCTCTAATACGACAATTGATGTAAGACGAATTTTTGAGAATGTTTCAGTAGCAATTATCAGAACAAAAACCTGGAATTTAGCTTTGCGAGTAAATCGCTAGGGGTTTAGAATTTCAACTCTATATCTATTAATTCTAGAAAAATAATTATCTCTGTGATAAATTAAGCCAAAGCAATTCTTAATATCAATAATCTGAAAATCTGAGAATACACCAGTGTTTAAATAGGACACATCTAATTTAAATATGACACAAACCCTAATTCTCAAAAATATTTAAAGGCAAAAATACCCTGACTAATTGAAATAAAATACCAATTATTTTCTAAAATTAAAACAATTCTATAAATAAATAAATACATTAAATCCATAAGTAAAGAAATATAAACATGATCCCCATCACCCACTTTCCTCAATATTTGAGCAACCCATGGATCAACTCAAATTCATTAGGCCCCATGTTAGTAGCTGATAATTCTGTTATTACCTGAGAAATATTAGTATCTGCCTCGGCATTCAACGATCTGGGACATCCAAGCTGGATGAGCTATTGTTAAGTAGTTGCAAGTTGAGAGGTTTATAACTTCTGGGTGTTGTGGGTTCCTTATTCCTTGCAGTTGTATCTCTTCCCCATTGTGCAGAATTTTCATGAGAAGTTTGTTATAGTTGAAATTTACTACCTCCGATTGCTTAATCCATGTAGTCCCCAAAATGGCATCATGATGCTGTAAATTAATATTTAATGATCCACATGGTTGTGCTGAAACTAATTGTCAATGGTACATGTAAACTTCGGGCACCATGTGTTGGACTGGATTTCCTTACCATTAGGAAGGGTAATGACAATAGGATCAATAGGGTGTAGAAAACAGTTTAGGAGCCCTACAACTTGTTTATTTGTAAAATTTAAGGTATTCCCACTATTCACTAACATCATTAATTGTTTTCTTTCACTTTTTCCCTTGAGAATTAGAGTTTGTTCGCCATTGGCTTCCTCTTTAAGTTGCAGGTGACACTATGTAGGTTCCTTAATATGTTCTGGTTCCTCACCAAACATAGGAGGACCAGTGTATTTTTCACAATCTAATGTCTCTTCACGGAGAATCATATTTGGGGAGTCTTGCATTGGTGATCCATAGTATACTTCTCATCACAGTAAAAACAAAGGCCCTTAGCCTTTCTTTCTTCTTTTTGGGCTGCTGTGATGGGTTTAGGTTTATTGAAGTCCTTTTTAGGGTAGGTAAGCATTGGTGTCTTGGTTGTAGAGGGTGCAGGGACGTCTTTTTTGGTGTTTGGTTGAGTGTTTGTGTAGGAGTTTTGGGCTTTAGGGTGACTGTTGGTAGGTTTGGGAATGGGACTTTCATAAAACTTGGCTTGTTTGAGGGCTTGAGAAAGAGTTTCTGGGTCAAGCAACTTCACAATCTTCTTAGTTTTGCCCTTGAGTCCACAAAAAAATTTCCCCACAAAGAAGTCCTCAGTATGTGAGGTAATTTCTCCAACAGTCGCCCCTTGTGCCTCTCAAACTCATCATAGTATGCGTTGACAGTGCTCACTTGCTTCAACAACGTGAATTGCTCGTATGTATTTTCCACAGTATGCATTGACAGTGCTCACTTGCTTCAACAACGTGAATTGCTCGTACGTATTTTCCACACCAGCCTCTGTGAACCACACAATGAAATCATCTGCAAATTCTCTCCAAGTGAGTCCATCCTTCCCATTAACACAAGACTTGTACCGGTATTTTGGAGAGCCATAGAGGTGCATTCTAGCTATGGCAATCCTCCTATGAGAATGAATTCCATAGATGCTAAAATATTCCTTACAATCCTGAACCCAACTTTTAGCATCATCATCCTCCGTAAAGGATGGAAATACCAGTTCAAGATGTTTAAGTTCTCTCCCCTCGTCATCAACTTCATCATTTGGTTCCTCCTCCATTGAGCATCTTCTTCTTCATTTCTCCTAGTTCTTTCTTGCTCAGCATGCCTAGGGTCTCTAAAGAAGCTCCTATCCCTTCTCTGGCCCATATGAATAGGCCTCTTGCCCCTTCCATTGTCCCCCAAAGGATTCTCAAACCTGTCAACATTATCTGGGCTCCTTTCCCTTAACAACTCATTCATACCCTCCATGAATTGGTCTATTTTTTCATCAAGAAGTTGCAACTTCTCATTAGTATACTCCCTATAGCTTAAAAAATCCTGCTGCAACATTTGTGAAGGACCAGCCATGTTTACCAGCAATAGAAATGAAGGAATCACAGAACTATTGTGATTCTGAGTTCAAAAATTAATTTCAAGCAATAGCTAGGGTGGGTTTTTAGTAAAAAAGGATGTCCTCAGTGAAACAAATTGAGTATCCGAGGCAGAGCAAGTTTTAAATTCAACTAGCTACAACACCTCTATCTTATAGACAATTGTCAAATCGTGTATCGAAAACCCCTGTATTGTATTTTATGTCTCATATCTTGAATCGTTTCGTAAGATACGGAAACAAAATATTAGTAATATATATTTAAACATATAAAACACAAGCTTGACTATATATAAAAGTAGTCAAGTAAATATTATTATAGACTAAAAATAAATTTTAAAGTTAAACACTAGCCAAAATACTCTAAATTGATTTATTAGATATTATTTTAGTAATCTTTATAGAGTAACAAGAGAAAACGAAAATTCAGATTCACCTTTAATTTATAAAACAAAAGTGAATAATTCAAATTAACAAGTGGAGATTTATATATTTACTTATAGAAAGTGATGTGGAAAAAATAGAGCGATATTTTCAATTAGATATAATACTCTAAAAATTGATTAAAGGCTCATGAAACGATATAGAATATGTTTATGCTAGAAAACCTCTTCAATTGAAACGTTAAAAGGCTTAAAAGTTTTGTTTTTAGTCTTTTGGATCTATAGGAAAACTTTTTCAAGTTGGTTGCTTTTAAAAGTATCGTACATTGTATCGTATCGTAAGAATCGTATCGAATCGTAATTGAATCGTAAGATACAGTATCATTTTAAACTTACCCTACGATATGTATCAAATTGTATCCGTATCATATTGTAAGATACGTATCGCGTATCGTAAGATTCTGACAACTATGTTTCTAGAATATAGCTATCTCCTATGCCCACTTTACCTTTACTCTTTTAGGCCTGACACATAAGCCCAAAACTAAAGATCCATCCTAGCTGCCTACTTTTTGAGACAGCACACTGACACCAAATTGAAAGAATCTGTAAGCAGCAATGTTTGTTTAAAAGAGAGCTACAAAGAGCATAAATTATGACTATAATACATAACTAATAGACTATAACATATCTAGTGGTGTACTGCTAGATACGGTAAGAAACTGTCATGTACTGCCAAAGAAACTTTGAACAACAAATGTGTAGACAACAACTACAAAGAGCATAAGTTACGACTCTGGTACATAAACTAGCAGACCAGAAAGCATCCCAAGCAGGTGCCTTGAAAGCAAACTATTACACACGTGATTTCATTTTGTTAAATCTGTTGTTTTTGCTCCCCTTATGGCCTTAATTTGTGGGCTGAGCTCTCTCATTCTAAGTCTAAACAATGAATTCAGATTTGTTAAGAAAAGAGTTTATCGAGTTCCTTCAAGGAAATTGCTTTGCATTACAAAAAGTCCTTTGCCTCTCTGATTGAAGAATGAGTCTATTTGTGTGTTGATTTTTCTCAAAAACAAGACGGAGCAGAAGGATTGCTTAGTTTAGATTTGTCAAACAAAAAAAGGAAAAAGAAGAACAAGGAAGATTTCCTTAATCCTTAGTTTATTTCAAAAATTCACCTTTACAAGGTTATAACATGCTATTGGGTCTGTTTGGTGTAGCTTGCATATGGATAAGTCTTCTTGTACAGACGAACTTTAGAGGAAGTCCACTGATTTTTATTTTTTCTTTTTGGGTGAAAAAAAGACGAAGTCCAGTGTTCAAATGTATTTTTTCCTAAATAGTTGACTTACTAGGTCTTCATTGCAATCGAGGCTTTCTAAGAAATTAGTACCTTGAAACTACTTACTCTGAACAAACAACATACCAATACTGTTGAGTTCTTCAGTTCTGTTCACCCATGCGGGTATGGCGGGCCTAGTATGAGGATTCGAGCCATGATATCCTCTTTTTCTCTTCTCTTGCAAAATTAATAGATATGAAATTATGAATATGTCTTTGTTGAACAAGTAGAAAATTTTATAAAGTTGCTGCATATGATTTTCCATAATATATATGTTTATGTATAGTGAACATGAATACAAGATTTCTGCATTGTTCTGTGGCTTGGGTTTTGTGGAGCTCTCTCTTTAGAGTTGGGAGAGGAATGGGTGTGCCCACCTTCTGTGGAAGTATATTGTTATTTCTTTTTCGAGAATATGTGAGCAAGAGAGACATCAAAATTTTATGGAACTGTGCTTTCTTTATAGTGAAGAGTGCTGCACTTTATTAAGTCCTTTTGGTCTGAAACCACTTGCTTACCACATTTTCTTGTGCCTTTTCAAACTGAGTGAAACTGGATGTCATGTGCTCCATCTGGTAGGATAAGTGGTAAGGAGAACAAAAGCCACTTGGAACATTGCTTTGCCTGCTCTTGCTCTAATATGTTGTAAATGTCCATATCTTCCTATTTTCGCCATCCAACTTGAGGAAATATAAATTACCTTTTCGCTTGATACCTACTACAGTGAGCTGGTTGGGTATAAGGTTTGTCTGCATTTCTATTCTTCACATTTTAAGCTCTATTGGTAGTTCCAAGTAGTGTGCCGGTGATGAAGAACATTGCATACTTCCCTCATTTTGCACGTCTTTTAACTAATTCTTACTTTTCCTCTTACATCTACAGCTTGCCGCAAGTGATATTTCAGACGAGCAGAGGAAAGCTTCAATGAATTCCATAAATCCCAAGTACATTCTTAGGAACTATCTATGTCAAAGTGCAATTGATGTAGCTGAGTCGGGCGATTTCGAAGAGGTTCGCAGGCTGCTCAAGGTTATGGAAAGGCCATATGATGAGCAACCAGGAATGGAGAAATATGCTCGGCTGCCTCCGGCTTGGGCTTACCGTCCAGGTGTATGCATGCTCTCTTGTTCTTCATAAGTTACTTTGCGAATCAGTACAACACAGAGATGCACGCTCTCTTGTTCTTCGTAATTTAATTTATCGGTACATTGCTCAAAGAAACAAATATCGAAATATGGGAGAATGTAACTTGTAGTCGTATATAAAAGCACTTAAGTTTGCGTTTGTTACACTCTGCTCACCTGCCGGTTTTAGTTGCTGGTTCTATTTTTGTTCTTTTGCAATTATTACGGTGGCAGACTTTTGTACCTAGTGATATGTAAATTTTCTGTTTCCAGTGCACCACGTAAGCCCTAGACGTTTATCCCCTTACTTTGTCATTCGTTGTTAACTGGATTTATATAAGCCACTGGATTTTATGTTTAGTGATTGTGGAATTTTGAGAGTTGGAATGTACTGGTTTGTCTTTTTTGTACTTGTATTTTGGGGTTACACTTGGTTATTCCCTGATTCAAGTTGGAGAATCTTAGGACAAGTTACCAAAACTCGAGCAAGATTCTAATAAGCAGCTTACACTAGTGCTTAAATGTTGCTTGAACTAACTTATTATTCGTGGATGTTTTTTTAAGTACAATAAAGATTTTCACTACTACATTTTTATCACTAAAATTTAGTATCCAAAGAAAACAAAACCGCTGTTTCGGCTGTGCTACTGGAGGCTGTCCGTCAGAATAGAAGTTAAAGATGGTATTTATGCTCGTCGTGTCCTTTATATGGACATCAGAGGCCAGGGATCCATTGACAAGAATTTCTCACTTTAGTGCGAGATCTTACAGTGGAAACTTGAGCCCTGGAAGATGCTTATATTATTCAGGATTCCCGGATATGTTGCCGGAGGAATTGGGAATTGCTCGCGAAACGGCACACCGAAAAAAAGCCACCTAAGAAAATCACTCTTATAATTTCTTAGATAATCACAGTGGTTATCTAAAGTCAGAGAGAGGATCGAGAAACTATGGTGCTCGTTGAGCCGGTCATCGGTGGCTAAGAACGGCTCTTATGTAGCCTTTTCTCTGTCTCCTATATAGGGAATGACTCCCCCCGACCAATTATTGAGCAGGCCCCCAACGATGGGGGAAGGGGAGAGGGTATGCGGGCTCCCTTCAACCATATCCTTTCTTTCTACTAGTTCTTACATAAGCAATTTGCAAGAAGCAAACGAAGTCACCTTTTAAGGGGGACAACACCGTTAGTGTATACATTAACAGTATATGAAATTTTGATTCTAAAAGAAAATAAAAATAAAGATTGTATTGCTTTCATCTTGTAAAAAGTGTAGCATATTTTCTGTTTTGTGATAAAGATGATTATTTTGTTATTTTATCTAACATTTAATAGCGATAGCGTATGCTAAAAATGATGGGAAAAAGATATCATTCTGTTTTATATTATTTGATCATTGTTAATTTTTAAAGTTAATTTAAGAGATTTTTAAACTCCAAATTGACATAGATTTTTTTAATTTTAATAAATACAATGATGAATATTGTAAACTATCTAAAAAGTATTACTCATTGTGATGCAGGACAAATTTTGGGAATGTTTTCAGTAGCAATTAATAGAAGAAAAAAAACTTAAGATTTAACTCTGCGTGTAAATTGTTAGGGTTTTAGGGTTTCAACTCTACCTCTATTAACTCTAGAAAAAATTATCTCTGCGATAAATTATGCCAAAACAATTCTCAATAAAAATAATCCGAAGAATACAAGAATACACCAAAATATGATACAAACCTTAATTTTTAAAAATATTTAAAGACAAAAATACCCTAAATAATTGAAATAAAATACCATCTATCTCTTAAAATTAACAATTTCATAAATACATTAATCCCATAAATAAATTAATTAAAACATGATTCTCATTATTTCTCCCTTGCTGAAAACAATTTGTCTATTTCGAAAGGAAATTTTCATAACACTCCAATAGTACATGATTAACTCGGTAGAACTCATTCATGCTAATTCATGTGCAATTACTGTCAAGTTTGCCTCGCCACTTCACGAAAAATTGGCCGGACTCTCTTCGTTTGGTCGAAATGACCCTCTCATCCAACACATCCTCGATGCCATTTGTTGTATGCTGTGAAGAAACAAAAGGAGGTGCAGGTGAAATAGGTAATCGAAGAACAAGGGTAGGCTCAATAGGGTTAGTAGAAGATGAAAAAATAAGGGATAGAATCAAAGACCCACGATAAGGAATAAAATCAGTCATATTAAATACATGACCAATACTTATATTACTAGGAAGATCCAACTCACACGCATTAGCACTAACTTTTTTTTTAACACGAAATGGACCCATCCCCTTAGTATGCACCTTCTTCCAAATGTCGGGAGGTAACCTCTCGACACGATGTCGAAACATCACCTGATTATTCTTATTGAACTCTAGGTACCTGGATGAATATTGTAAATTTTACTGTTTTATAATTTTTAATAAGTCATCTCAATTTTAAATTTAAAAATATCTTAAATTAACTTTTAAAAGTTAATAATGAACATATAATTTAGAACAAATGAAGTATTTGACAAATTAGTAAAATATCAATGCCATTTTATAAACTTAAAGTAAAAATTTATTTCCTTTTCTTGGAGCAAGCTGAAAATAAAAATATATCTTAAACTTTGAAATAGGTGGAGTATATGTAAATATATATTTAATTTAATTGCTGAAGAGTCCCGTTTACAATTTCTGTAAATATTTTTTCCCATGTTTACCTAAAAATAGTGTTAAATTATAATGGCAAATTCGAGTATTATGTCATTTTACACTACTGTTCAGTCTGTCGGATAAAAATAACAAAAAGATAACTCTTTTTACGAAATAAAATATTTCCAAAAGACTATTTCTGTATAAAATAGAGAAACTCACCAAAAAAAATAAATATTTTTACACTATTTTATTTAAGTTTCTAAAATGATAGGGGTACTAACTGTATTAACAGATCCTCGGGGATATTGATGCAATTTACCCAAATCTTTAATCGCCAAACTCTCCAAAATGCCACCACTCGAAAATTACCAACTGCTATCTCTCTGCTATTTCACATTCTCAAGCCCCTCATCTGACTTCAAAATAGGAGCTCTCTGAGATTCGAGGTTAGTCAATTTTCTTCCTAATTCTGCTATTTTTCGATTTGTTGTGAGCATATTTACTGCCCTTGTTTCATACAACAGATGTGTATATAATCATTACCCAGTAGCATTCTTTACGTTTAGTTTTGATGTTGTGTTATGATACTCCATCCGTAAGTAATTAAATTAGACCACAGTAATGCAATGGTCATGGTCTTATACTTGTTAATAAACTGATGATAAGCCCTCAAGGAAAAAAGGGTTCTAACAAATCCGAAATTGAAAACAAGGGCTGGTGGGAGAAAGGGGATTTTCCAATTTTGGAGATGGTTTTTTTGTTTTTGGGTAAGTTTAAATTTTGTTGATTACCACAAGGAATGTAATATAGTTAAAACCAAGAGTAAAGTTACAAGACAAGCAATCAAAGTTTTCATCTTTGAAATAGCCTGACGGACCATTAGAAATTATGCAACCAGACTGAAAGGGATATGACCAAATGAGATTTCCAAAGATTTGAAGTAGAACTTGGAGTAGCTCCAACAAAAATGAGTTGATTGAGTTGTTTGTTCAGGAATCTGAAGATAGGTGAGCTCAAACAACCTCCACACCACAAAAACTAGTCTCATCTGAGGATCCTGCAGATGATAACAAGATGGTGAAAATAATACATCAACCAAATTCAGACAATTTACTAACAAAATTAAGATTTAAGGTGAGCTTAGGAATGAAATACGTGTTAGGGAGAAACTAGTTTTGGGTTGAGTTATGTCCACTACTATTGACACAGATAACAAAACCATCTGCAGTTTGGATAATGGTATTATCATAGCCAAATGTTTTAGCAAAAAATAGAGTAGAATTATTTGTCATCTGATTGCAATGAGCATAATCGAAATACGAAGAAGTACCTGGAGTGACAGATAAGGCAGTAGCAGGAGGATTACTCGTATCAGACAAAACCTGTACTCAATCTTTTGCGTGCATCTCTAGCTGCCAAAGATCAATATGTGAATACTTGGAGAGTGCGGTACAAGGTAGGCAGTGTTTGAAAATGGAATTGATATCATTAAAAGCCACAGTTAGAGAAGAGGCATTTCTATCATCAGATAAGTTTTTAATAGTGACTCCAACTCAATGAAAGCGAGAATTTTTCTTTAGTCACTTGGGTTAGTCCTTGAGCTAGTGGTCTTTTTTTTCGTGGCAGTACATGCTGCTGTCATTTTCTGTTTTATTTTGTAAGGTCCTTGTATTGACATGATTGATAGAAGCTAGAAGGTTCGAGGGGAGGCTGCAAAGGATTGACCACTGTATCATCGTGGTTAGTCGTTATCATGGTTCGAAGTCGCTATCATGGTTCGAAGTCGCGGTAGCCGCGACTTAGGTTTCGAAAGGTCATTTTAGGATTCGGTATCGGTTTTAGGCGATATGCACCATTAACTAGTTTAGGAACTTTAAAAAAATAATGAAAAATTCTAAATAACAAGAACAACAACATGGATCAATTAAGTTTACAAAAAATACTATTTAGTGCACATAGCATTGTTTAAGTAATTAACCAGAACTCTCGCAAATATGTTAAATCAATTTTGCGTTTGAATAAAGTAGATATTGATGTTGTCTTATCTCAAATGGTTGAGTACATGGTCTGTAGAGCACACATTTGTGCATAATTTAATTACAATTTAACTTTTTACTTTAAGTGCAATTTTTTTAAAGTTTGTATTTAACTAGGTACTATATAAGTACAATTTAATTATAATTTAAGTACAATCTAAGTACAATTTTTCATCGGAGATGTCCTTAGAAACTGCACTTTCCTGAGATGGTAGAGTTACATGATGCAGAAGCGAAACTCGAACAGGCTCAAAAGTCTTATTAAGGGCCAGGAGAAATTGCATTCTTGAGTATGGCATCTTTAGTACGTCTCCACTTTGCTTAGACAGTGCCAATTGATCCCAATGTGATTGTATTGTATCTAAGGAAGAAAACATGTGATTAGTTGTCCAAGCTCTTGTTTCTGCTCACCTAGAGCATTCATGATTTGATATTTATGAGCAAAATCAGTAGTTGTGTAGTGAGAAACAAATATATCCCATATTTCTTTTGCAGTTTCATGTAAATGGATGGGACGGATGAATTCTAATCTAGATGATTGCTTGAAAATTCTTACTCTACCAATCTTCAAGAAAATCCTAAAACTTTTCATATGTTTCGTCTTTGTTCTGCATTGGAATGGTTATGTTTACTGTGACATAACGCCAAGCTTTCTTTGCCTTCCAAAAAACAAAAAAACTGTGCATGGCTTGTGACCATGTAAGATAATTTGAACTCGTAATGGTCTGAATTGGTAGTCCATTATCAGATTTGTCCATAAATAGCTAAATCAGTACTTTAGAAGTCGAATTAGGCCCAAATAACCACAAAAGTGGAAATAGCACCTAAAACCCTAGCAACGGGTCTCAGGAGGACATGAACCGATGAAAAAGGCATTGAACCAGCTTGATAAAGAACATCGGTGTAAATGAACGGGCTGTGAGTGTGCCGGAGGGAGGCAGGTCAAAAAGCATCTAGTTGTGCGTGCAAGCGCGTGAGTGTCTGATGGTTGTGCGGCTAGTTGTTATATGATCATTCTCAAAGATGTTTCCAACTATGTGATGAGTGTCTACATTAGTTGGCTCCAAAACAATTTGATGCATAGAGTAGTGCACTGTGCTTTATACAAGGAAATATCTTAATCTCCTATCCATTTGAAATCCTACTAATCAGACTACTACAACCTTGGTGTCAAAGTTTGCAAATTCCTTTATTATTGACCTACTTATTATGAGTTCGGCTAGGATAGTATTTTAATAATCTCAGTATGTGCAAATGCACACATTATAATGTTGAAATCTTGAACTATCAAATGAGTTCTCCTAGGACTCACTACATACCATTTCTCAAGCCCATGCAACACTGCTATATGTAGCTAACGAGCTAGTGATGCATTTAATTTTCTAAGTAGGTGACTAACCCAACACTTTTACAAGTCCAGAATCAGACTATATTTCATTCTTGTTAATCTCTCTTTCATTCCCAGATAGCATCATATGGTTACTGTATTTATTTGCAGAAAATGAGAGTTCCTCGAGGACTTGAGGTTTGGAGAATGGGCACTGTGAACTACTTGGATGCGCTTAAGCTGCAGGAGAAGTTGGCTTCTGATAGAAAAACCTGTAAGATTTCTGATACTTTATTGTCCCTACAACATCCACCTACATATACCCTCGGCAAACGCCGAACTGATCATAACTTATTAGTTCCCGAGGATGAACTAAAAACTATGGGTGCGGAACTGCACTATACGGATAGGGGAGGGGACATTACATTTCATGGTCCCCGCCAAGCCATCTTATATCCCATTATTTCTTTGCGAGATATTGGGATTGGTGCTAGAAAATACGTGGAGAAACTTGAGTTAACTATGATTAATTTGGCATCTCTATATGGTGTGAAGGCTCGTCCTGGACAAGCATGTGAGACCGGGGTTTGGGTTGGGGAGAGAAAGATTGGTGCAATTGGGGTTCGAATTTCATCGGGCATTACCTCTCATGGTTTGGCATTTAACATTGATCCTGATTTAAACTACTTTAAGCATATTGTGCCTTGTGGAATTGCGGATAAAGAAGTTACATCATTGAAAAGAGAAACGGGCGTTGAGCTTCCTGCTGAAGAAGTGATTCAGGAGCAGTTAATTTCTTCATTTGCACGATTATTTGATTTTGAAAGTGTTATATGGAAAGACAATGCATCAGCATCGTTGGATGACTAGCAAAACTGATTAAGCTTCCGTCGTTGTATGGTAAAAGTACTGCATTATTTCTTTAACCATAGACCCTGAAAAGCATTTTGTCATCTCAATTCTCCAGGGTATCTTAATATTCAGTTCAATACTTAATTCCTTTTTAAACCTCAAGGTTTATATTCCTCTCCCTGTGGTGCCAGAACCTTAACTTCAGTGCCATATTTATTCATTAAAAAATTGCAGCTATTGAAAATTTACATTTGATTCCATTATTGATATAAATGCAGATTTTTCAAATAGGACCGAAAATTTGCATATAATTGGTGCTTGTTCGTTTACTAGTTTATGGAGCGTTTGGAAGGTCCAAACGCACTTGAGAATCTTGTTTGTTTCAAACGCAAATGCAATTTATTTAAGTCATAAACGTAACGTTTGGAGTCCAAATGCAAAACACCAAAATTGGACTCATTTTGTAAACTTCCGATGTGAGGAAATATTAACTATTGACCTAGTCTCGGAGGTTGAAATAAAATAGGAAACTGACATCCCTTGGTAAAATAAATATGATATTTTCAAATAATTTGTCTCGTATAATTGTGGGAGTCATTTATTATTCACGTGAAAAAAACAAGGTGGATATGCCATATTTTTATGTGAAAAATTAAATTTTAAAGATATCATGAAGAATGTGGTTGTCGCTATACCTACTTATTCTACACAGCTAAGTTTAGCTGTGTTTGTTTCACTTACTAGATGCTAAATTGAATCAGCTCAGGAGATTTAATAATGGAAGGAAGGACACAAAAAGAAGAGGACTGATGTGGATCATGTGATAAGTCACATGAGACATGTTCATTAATCTTTTAAGATTGCATAGGAGTTGGAGAACTATTAAGGTCAAATCAACATCACATGATAAGCTCCTTCCTAGTTCCAACCTGCTAAAGATAAAGGTTAGAATGTTAATGAATTTGTCTCAATTTTATAAGATATAAACTATTTCCAAGGAAATCATGAGGTTAGTAGTTTATAGTCTACGAATTCTTTAATCGATCGAGGGTTAAAGGATTAGCAGGAGTAATATTCTTCATAGGCCGTCTTCAAAATCAATGTAGTTGTGTTAATTTTGGATAGGAAGACTACATGTATGACAGAAAAATTATCAGATAAAACAAAAAATTTACGTGATTCACTTGAGATTGAGTTATATTTACTGTCGACAACAAATTAATTTCACTATCTCAGAATAGCGTACACGGTGCAGGATCACTCATATACTAAAAAACAAGAAACCTTAATTCACCTTGAAATTACAAAATTATATCAGATATTTTATTGATCTTGTACTCCGAAAACAAACCCAATTATCTTTTGACTTTATATACAAAATATCTCTGTTTTGAATTAATTTCCGATCAAACTTTACCAATATTAGTATCCAATGTTCCTAGTGTATCTATGATCTCAGTGCCATGTGGTGTTGGGTTAATTTCCCCATCCTAAAAAAAAGAAACAAAGAAAGAATAGATAATTGTTTACAATGAATTGGTGTTAAAGTATGAAGATGCACAATTTGACTATGTTGACTAGATCACAAACTGCAGTTTACACTGTTTTATATACTGGTATACTATATGTATTGTACATTTCCACATGTTTTGTCAGGCTTAAGCACTAGCTACAACTAGCATGCATGTTTTGCCTTGCTTTAAAAGAGATGTACATATGAAATGAAGCTTCAACTTTCTCAATTAGGGACCTCCATTTCATTAACCAAAAAAAACTATGAGATACATTTTCAAAGCATTTGCTGTTCTTTTTTCCTTGCATCTGATAATTATGTGCTCTGTAATATCTTTTCATCATGAAAGACAGAGTCTTCCAAGGGAAAGAAATCAATCAAGAAGGCTATTAGTTTATGTAAATTCAGTTCCTACTTCAGCGCCTCTGAACAAGTTGAAAGCAGCAGTGAAAGAGCCTGAGAGATCAGTAGTAGCTAGTTTACGAAAGCAGCCGCCGAGTTCTTCAAATCCTACCCAGAACTAGTAATTTTCACACAACATTTAGAGATGAAGAAGAAAGAAAAACCAAGTCCCCCCCCTTTTTTTTCCATTTTTTATTTTGTTTGCATAGTTTGAAAAACAGTCTACTCTACGCTAACCTAGTAAAGGGGAAGGGGCTGCAGTATTTTGTGGCTGGTGAGACTCGAGCCATGCATAGGTGATTTGCCTATCAACTAAACTACACCTATTGTTCTGTATTTTGCAGCTGGAGAGACTTGAAGCATACGTAAAGGAATTTTACCAACTAGGCCTACCATTTAGAAATCAAACACCCCCCCCCCCCCCCCCCCCCCCCCCCCCCCTTCTTTTCTTTTCACGTTTTTTTGCAGTTTATTTAGTTCAATTTTCTACAACTTTTGTTTGAACGTAAGGCAGAAGTTGATCTGTACATTTTTATTTTTTCTTCTATAATTTTCAACTCTGCTCAGTAGTGCCTGTGATTCTTCTATGTATGTCTTTTTCATATATTTTTAAAGTTTATATAATTGCTATAGTTTGAAGGTAGTGTAGTATCTACAAAGTGTGAGAGAGTTTCGAATTAAATGCAGTTCAAGACAACCGATATCTGAACAAAAATGATGTTATCAAAACAATAAGTATTGTTTAAAATATTTAATATTATTAAAATAATCATAAAAATATCATTAAATACATATTTGTTATGTTATTTTTATTTTAATAATATCAACCTCTTATAATAAATTCTTTGAGAATATTTATTTGTTTCATGTGGAAAGGAGTGAGAAGGTGAGTATTTTATTTCTTATCATTAATTGTTTATTTTTTCTTGTGACATTCTAGCGGCCTAGCATGAGGCATAAGACAGAAAAATTATTAAATGTTCCTGAGACACATGTCACGTAATGTCCTAGAACCATTGAATAACAATAATAACAATAATGCTACACAGTGGCGACGTCAGACTTTCAGTTTAGTGGGGTCAAAAAATTTGTGTGGCTATAAATAATTTTGTGGGGGGTTTGGGGGCAGCGCCCCCGAGCCAATTTTTTTGAATAATTTTATACTTTCAAGTTATATATATATATATATATATATATATATATATATATATATATATATATATATATATATATATATCATTTTGACTCCTAATAGACTTTTCTAAAGACAAATTATTTATAAATAATTAATTCCTTCAAAAAATAATATAAAATTAATTATTAATTAATTTAAGAAGATTATATGAATATACATATATGATAAATAGAGGAGGTAAGAATGATATGGGATTGAGATTTAAGTAAAAAAATTATAAATTTTTAATCTTACCCCATATATTAAAAACTTTACAAAATTTCAGTGGATTCAATTTGTATATAACATTTAAAAATTTAAAATTTTGTCATATATTATAAAATAAAATAAAAATTCAATGGGGTTAATTGACCTCACAACCTCCAACGTAGCTTCCCCCCTGATGCTACATGATAGCTACTGTTTTCGATCCAGATGTCTCAAAATTTGTCACCTTTGTAAAATCAATTAATTTTTCAACTTAATAAGGAGGAGAGAAATAAGGCGGGTGTGTATTTAAATTCTGTCAAAAATTAGCAAAAAAATAAAAATTATATTTAGTTGTCGAGTCATTCGATGTGCTACCTTATACACACGTGTTGATGATACAAAATTTAAAATTTTAATACCTACATTTTATTTTGAAAAGTAATAATCATATTTTAAAAAATGAAACTGTAATAGGCTAAAAGTCAAATAAGTCTGCTGGGAAATGATTGATCAATATTCATATGCAAGTAAGGCTAACACTGGCCTCAAGTGGTATTGGGCTTCGGCCATGTTTCTTGCACCTTAGTAAAGACAACAGGTTACTCAATTTGGGCCTAAAGGGACAATTACATATTTTAGTACATTTTTAAAAATAATTACAATAATAATACATTCATAAAATAATTACAAAAGTAATAAATTTTCTCATATTTATTTACAAAATTAATATATTTAACATCCCTTTAATTTGGGTGGATATTTTAAATTTTAAATTTCATCTTCATTACTGTCATTATCAGAAGCAAAAATTTATTTCCTCCATTTCATCCACCCGCCTCCTCCCTCTCCCCTCTCCTGCCGACCACCACCCCCAGCCGCTGCCTCCTCCCTCTCCCCTCTCCTGCCGACCACCTTCCCTCCCATGGCCGCCTACCCTCCCCTGCCTCCCTCCTTCTCCTCCAGATCTCCTCTCCCCCGTCTGCCCCGCCTGCCCCCTCCCGCCTCCCCCTTCCTCAGCCGCCGACCCACTTCCGCGCCCCGTCCCTCCTCCCCTCCACCACAACCCCCCCACCCCCTCCGACCATCACCCCCCAGACGCTCCTCCAGATCTCCCCTCCCCCGCCTCCCCCTCCCCCAGCCGCCGACCCCCATCCCTCCTCCCCTCCTCCCCTCCACCCCCACCCCCACCCCCACCCCCCCCACCCACCCTTCCCCTCCCCTCGCCTCCTTCCTTCTTCCCCCGACCGCTTGCCCCCCTCCTCCGCCTCCAGATCTCGCCTCCCTCCCCCCGCCTCCAACGCCTGCCCCCCTCCCCTCCCCTCCCCTCCCTCGCCTGCCTCCCCCTCCTCCAGTTATCCCAGACCAAAGCTTAGGAGATCAATGGTGGTTTTTTTTTTCTTTTCAACTTTATTTTCTATTTTGTTTTCAACAGTACTAAAATTTTTGACTATGCACTTGTTTTTCTTAATTAATCATTTAAAATTAAAATTTACATAGTATTTCTTTATATATAAATTTACTATGCATTTGCTTTTATTTTTAAGGTATTTATTTTTAAATATATATTTATACAGAGGTAACCATTTTAGTTTTTGTGTGTAACCAAATATTCATAAAAGTTTGGTTACCTTTCTATTAAAGTTTGGTTACTTTTATATTAAAGGTTGGTTACCTATGTATTAAAGTTTGGTTACCTCTGTATTAAAGTTTGATTACCTCTGTATTAATGTTTGGTTACCTTTATATTACAGTTTGGTTACCTTTTGTATTAAGATTTGGCTACCGTTGTATTAAAGGTTGGTTACATTTGTATTAAAGATTGGTTACCTTTATATTAAAGTTTTGTTACTTTTATATTAAAAGTTGGTTACCTCTGTATTAAAGGTTGGTTACCTTTATATTACAGTTTGGTTACCTTTTGCATTAAGATTTGGCTACCGTTGTATTAAAGGTTGGTTACATTTGTATTAAAGGTTGGTTACCTGTGTATTAAAGGTTGGTTACCTATGTATTAAGGTTTGGTTACCTTTGTATTAAAAGTTGGTTACCTGTGTATTAAGGTTGGTTACCTGTGTATTAAAGGTTGGTTACCTGTGTATTAAGGTTTGGTTACCTTTGTATTAAAGGTTGGTTAACTGTGTATTAAGGTTGGTTACCTTTGTATTAAATGTTGGTTACCTGTGTATTAAGGTTTGGTTACCTTTGTATTAAAGGTTGGTTACCTGTGTATTAAGGTTGGTTACCTTTGTATTAAATGTTGGTTACCTGTGTATTAAGATTTGGTTACCATCATGCAGTTGGTTGCCAAATCTTCATACCAAGGTAACCAATTTAGTTTTATTAAGTTACTAATTTATTTTTGAATATGATGCAGTTGGTAGCAAAACTTTCACACAGAAGTAACCATTTACTTATGTTTGTAGAGCGAATGTTCTTCTTCTTCTTCTTCTTCTTCTTCTCATTGGCAGCTTGCTTTCCACCCCTTTCTTTTTCGCAGGATCTGAAACATAAGCTTAAGATTCACGACGGATATTCGCGATGGCAAAGGAGGAAGATGACGGAAAAATAATTTTTCGTGGCGGAGATTCGCGGCGGCGTAAGAGGAAGCTGGCGAGGGATGAAGACGACGGAGATTCGCGGCGGCATAAGAGGAAGCTGGCGAGGGATGAAGACAGACGACGAGATTTTTTTTATTTTTTTTTTCATCCATATGATTTGAATTTTGAATTTTGAATTATGGCAGCCTTGATTTTAGGTTCCTTATTAATGTGAAATTAAATTGTTTGAAATTATTGTGTTATTTTTGTAATTATTTTGTGTGTGTTTTATTTTTGTAATTACTTTCTAATTGTTGTATATTAGTGTTAAGGACCCAGATTATATTTCATCGGTTCTAAAATATAAAGAGAACATGTTAATTTCATATTTTTTAAAATTAAAAATTAATATAAATTCATTAAATTTTAATTAATAAAAATTACAAATATTATAAATTATTTAAACCAAAAACCAATTTCAAGTTTTATTATTTTCAAAGTTGGTGAATGATATCAATTTCGATTTAAAAACATAGTAGATTGATTTCAAGACAATTAAATTGCTCTTATTTAGAAATGGAGTATGTTTACTAAATCACACTTCCTTCTGGCTATTAATGTTCTGGATAATTTTAAATTGTTATTAGAAATTTTAACAATGCCTCAAGATATTTTTAAATAATTTGATACGCAATTATGTAATTGTCTTTTTCTTAATTGTTATACTTAAAATAGAGGTGCATAAATGATCCCATGATTAGGCTTGAAATCTTAAAAAGTACAATTAATTTATTTTTTTTGACTAGCCCTGATAACATATCGGGGAAAATTTATTTTCATGTATGATAAAATTGATGGGGTATCTATATTATTCAAAATGAAATCCGAATTATGAATTTTTATGACTTAAATAGAAACATAATTTAACAATTAGGAAACAATCATTGTAGATATGTCACATCTCTTGTGTCATGAATTTAGTTAACATATCTGCAATCACTCATTCATCACTGCGGACAAAATTGACTAGCTACATAGAGAGAATTCAAACTCTCAAAAAAAGAAAAAAAAGCTCCTACAAGAGTGGAGAAATAATAAGAGATATAACCCCAAATTAGGAGAAAGCAAGATTCCACAAAAGAGAAAAATAAATTCCACAACTCGAGAAAATACGAGCCAAATTAATAAATGGTTAATGATAACAAAAAAATCTTAGGGAAGATCTCTCCAAAAGAAAAAAGAAACCGTCACTAAATTTAAATTTGAACTTTTAAAGACCAGCGTCTTTGTCTTGAAAAAAAAGAGAAAAATTCGTCGTCTTTGTTCAACTGTTTAAAATAAAACATTTGACAATCATTTTCTTAGAAATAGGCCTTCAACTAATTTAGAAAAACTCATTAATTTGAAATAAAAATCACATTAGCTGAATTAATATACCCACAAGAAATATCTAACCATGCATTAAGTAGAAGAACACATTAACACGCTAATTAATTCCAAAGGAATAAACAACAATATATACGTTGCAGTTTCTCTTAAAAAAATTATTCAAATCCATAAATATTTAAAACCTTAAATAATAGTACCCAAGAAAAAAAAACCTTAAATACTCTTTTCATTTTAAAATATAAAATCAACATTAATTATTAAAATTAATTTGAGATATTATTTGTTCAAAAAGTAATGTGATTTATTTAATTTTTAAAAAATTTAAAAATAATTAATAATATTTTAAAAGTATATTACGGCTTTCATAATTATATTGCTTATAAATAAATTAAATCAACTGTGAGTTCGAAAGATCTCAAATTGATTTTAATAAATCAAACCAATGGCGGAATAATATTATTAATTTTGAATGAAAATTCACCGTGTGCATGTATGTCGCATGTGTAACAATAAGGGCAATTGAGTAATCAAGTAAAAAAACAAAAAAATTGAACGATCTCACTCTCATTCTAATCTGCATCATCTCTGACCCAAAATTGAGCATCATCTCATGGTTTGAGATGTATCGAGTATGTTTAATCTTTCGGAAATTGTTTGGAAGTAGATTTTCCTGTGCTGTTAGTTTAATTATTTGGTTGTAAATTGTAACAGATATGGGCAAGTAGAATACAAAAAAAGTAATTTCAACCACAACACAGACCAAAGGAGAAGGAATTTATTTGAAATTGGTATTGAACTTGCAAGAAGATAAAATTGATGATAAGTCTGGACTAGAAATTTAATTAGAAAAGCAGGGAACAAAAGATTAAGAAAATTAAGAAGAACATTTTTCCAATAAGCTGCCCTCCCCCGTCCACCTAAACTCTTTTTATTCTTCAAATCCCCAATTTGTTGCCATAATCAAAGCTGGTGATGAGCTGCTCTGGATCCACTTGATTGTGCCAGTAAATTGAGAATGATTCCCTACCTAATTACAGCTCCTATGATTGCGCAAGGAAATTACGAGCGTGACCTCCGGCTGTAGACTAGCCGTTACAATGCTTTCCCCTTTCAAAATCCTTGTCCTCAAGGATTGAAGTCTGGAAATTGAGCGTGTATAGATGCTGAATCCTCCCATGTAGCATCTTCAGGAATGGTGTTAGACCATTGCACCAACATTTGAGGAACCGGACGATTTCCTTTCTTCACTAATCTTCTGCTCAAAACAGCAACTGGTTGGACTAGAAACTGCCCTTCTGGACCGATAGTAGGAAGAACTGTGCTTGGAACTTTCTTAGCTCCAATTTTCTTCTTCAAGAGAGAGACATGAAAAACGGGGTGAACCAAGGAGCCTTGTGGAAGTGATAGTTTGTAAGCTACCTTACCCATCTTTTCTATCACCTGATATGGGCCAAAATATTTAGAAGAAAGCTTTAAATTCTTTCTCATTGCAACAGAAGATTGTTTGTAGGGTTGCAAACGCAGGAACACCCAATCACCAATTTCAAATTCTCGCTCAGTCCTGTGAAGGTCAGCATAGTGTTTGTACCTTTATTGGGCCTGTTGAAGAGATTCTTTTAGTAGCTTGTTCAGTAGGTCCCTTCCTTGGAAGAAAGACGCCACAGCTTCCACATTGGTAACTTCAGTATTTGGGATATTCATTGCTCTGGCTTTGGTGCCGTATAGAGCCTCATAAGGCGTCATCTTGATAGAGCTATGTAAGGAGTTGTTGTACCACCACTCCGCAGCAGGTAACCATTTAGTCCAATTATGTGGTCTATGACTAGTCATTGCTCTAAGATAAGACTCCAAACATCTGTTAACCCGCTCAGTTTGACCATCACTTTCAGGATGATAGGCCGAACTATAATGCAACTGAGTGCCCACGAGACTAAAGAGTTCATGCCAAAATCCACTAACAAAGAGTTTGTCCCTGTCATTCACTATGCTCCTAGGCAGCCCATGAAGTTTGTAGATAGTTTCAAAAAATATTCCAGCCAACTCCTTAGCTGTAATAGGATGAGAAAGTGGAATGAAGTGACTGTACTTGGTAAACCTGTCTACCACCACCCAGATGATATCTTTTCCCGTTGACTTGGGTAACCCCTCTATAAAATCCATAGAGATATCCTCCCAAATTTGATTAGGAATTGGCAAGGGTTGTAGTAACCCTGGGTAAGGAACATTTTCAGCCTTGCATCTTTGACAAATATCGCACTCTTTAACATAGCGGCTCACATCCTTCTTCATGTTAGGCCAAACAAAAAATTGTTTAATCTTGTGGTGAGTCACATCCCTGCCTGAATGTCCCCCTATACCTGTATCATGATGTTCTGCCATAAGTTTATTCCTTAAGCCTCTTGCAGTACCAATATAAATCTGATTGCCCTTTTTAATCACCCCTTTGTGGTAAGAATACTGCTCATGACCTATGCCCCCATTTGTAAGCCCTTCTATAATCTTTTGAGCTTCCAAATATTCGTTGTAGCTATTAGTGACATCTATTAACCATGCAGGTAGACGAACTGATATCATTCGGAGTTGTGCTCTATCGTCATGTACTCTAGAAAGAGCATCAGCCACCTTATTCTCCACCCCTTGTTTATATTGTATCGCATAGTCCAGCCCCATCAACTTGGAAAGCCATTTTTGCTGCAAATGAGTTGTAATTCTCTGTTCTAAAAGAAACTTAAGACTCTTTTGATCAGTCTTGATGATGAAATGCTGCCCATGTAGGTAGGAGTGCCATCTATCCAAAGCCATCACTAACGCCAACAATTCTTTCTCATAAGCTGAATAACCCAAATGAACTTGGCTGAGTCCCTTGCTAAGATAAGCAATAGGTTGGCCCTGTTGCATCAAAACTGCTCCTATCCCTGTATTGCTAGCGTCCGTCTCAATAATGAAGGGTTTGGAGAAGTCGGGCATTGCAAGAACTGGGGTTGTACTCATAGCCCTTTTTAAATCTTCAAACGCTACTTGTGCCTCATCATTCCATTGGAAAGCGTTTTTCTTGAGTAATTGAGTCAAGGGTTTGCTAATGTCCCCATATCCTCTAACAAACCTCTTGTAATAACCAGTGAGTCCCAAAAACCCTCGAAGTTGCTTAATGGATGTCGGAACTGGCCATTCCACCATAACCTCAATTTTTTTGGGGTCGGCCTTAACCCCTTCTCCCGTAACGATATGCCCAAGGTACTCCAACTGGTTTTGCCCAAATGAACACTTGCTCCTCTTCGCGAACAACTGGTTCTTTCTTAACACCTCTAGCACCTCTCTGAGATGTACTACATGAGCCGTAAGAGTAGGGCTATATACCAGGATATCATCAAAAAATACCAACACTGTTTTCCTTAAAAAATCTGCAAATACCTCGTTCATCAATGCTTGAAATGAAGCTGGCGCATTCGTTAACCCGAAAGACATGACCTTGAACTCGAAGTGCCCATGATGAGTCCTAAAAGCAGTTTTTGGAACATCCTCCGGAGCTACTCTAATTTGGTGGTAACCGGCCCTCAAGTCAATCTTAGTATACCACTTTGCCCCATGTAATTCATCCAGGAGTTCCTCAATAACGGGTATGGGGAATTTATCCTTGATGGTAAGCTCATTAAGTTTCCGATAGTCCACACACAACCTCCATGAACCATCTTTCTTGCGAACCAACAAAACCGAAGCAGCAAATGGCGAATTGCTGTGTTGTATGATGCCATCTTTCAACATTTCCTGTATCTGCCTTTCAATTTCAGTTTTCTGATTATGGGGCACCCTATAGGGTCTCAAACTCACTGTAGAATCTCTATCTTTCAAAGGAATCTTGTGATCCTGTCTCCTTTTTGGTGGCAACCCTTTTGGTTCCTGAAATACATCGGAGAATTCCTCTAGAAGCTCATTAACAATTGGGGGTATATCTTCTTGTGATGCAGTCCCATCCATAAGCAGCAAGTACCCCATCATTCCTTTAGTCACTTTTTTGAACATTCTTCCCAAGCCTTCAGCATTAATCATTTTCAGCTCTCCATCCTCCCTTGTGCCCTTAAGAATAATCTCCCTCTTACCTTTTGTGATGATCAACAACAGCTTGTGGAAGTCAAAGGTCACAGGGTTATATTGTTTCAGCCATTCAACACCAAGAACAACATTGCAGCCTCCTAGGGGTAATATCCTCATGCATGACTCGAACTGGTGCCCTTGCATAACCCATCGGAAATTACCACATAAACTATCACTCACCAACCTGTTCCCATCTGCTACAGCTACAGATAATGGGTTTGAAGGCTCCACTTGACACCCCAACATCCTAGCAGTGTCTTGATCCAAGAAATTGTGAGTAGATCCACTATCAACAAGTATGGTAACAGCCTGCTTTCCTACCATTCCCTTAAGCTTGAGGGTGTTGTGAGTTACACTACCAGAGAGGGCATGGACTGAGATTTCTACCCCATCTTCCACGAAAGTCTCTTCTGTGATTTCTTCTATTGTATCTCCATTCTGGGCATCGTCTTCCTCCTCTCCACGAATCATATATAATTTTGTTGTGCACTTGTGACCCAGAGTGAATTTGTCATCACAATAAAAACATAATCCCTTCCTTCTCCTCTCATTTACCTCGTTAATGGAAAGTCTGGACTTTTGCATTGGTGGGGTGTTGACGTTATTTTGGGAAGTAGTAATGGTTGGTTTATAGTAATTGGAAGGAGTTTTTGATTGTGTAGGTGTGGGCTTAGAATTATGGTTGTATCTAGAACTGGTTGGGTAAGATGTTTGGGTTGGGAAATGGCTCGTGGCTGGTTTGGGAGAGGGTTTGTAAGGCTGATAATTATTGCTGACCCTTGCTTCTTCCTGTTTAGCCAAAAGTACAGCATCAGACAACATCCTTGGTTTGAAAGGCCGAACAGTGTCCCTTATATTTTCCTGGAGACCACTAATGAAACTTGAAACAAAATATTCCTCCGTCAAACCTCTTTGCTTAGTCACAATTATATCCCTTAGCTCCTCAAATTCATCTTGATAAGCCTCCACCGTGGAAGTCTGTGAAAGTTTGTTGAATTCAGCCTGAGCATCATAATGGTCAGTAGCACCAAATCTCACCATCACATCATTAATGAACACCCTCCATGGTATTATTCCTCTCTCAAATTGGTAAAATTGGTACCAATGTCTAGCTTTTCCTTCAAAATGAATTGAGGCGAATTTGGTTTTCCGCACTTCTTCCATGGGATTGAAGTCAAAATACTGATCACAGCACATTACCCATCCTCTAGGATCACAACCATCAAATTTTGGGAAATCAATCTTAGGCGGCTTGTGACGACCCCAATTGGAATTTAGCATAGTCGGGGAAGCTTGGTTTTGGATTGGTGTGACATTTTGCTGGATAAACTGAGGTGGAGGGTTGTTATGCTTGAAAGGGGCCTGGTACGGGGTGAAGGTTGCTCCCCTCCGCACTCCATTGTAGCTGGTTTCTCCTTCATCGCCATTATCATTAACTGGGCTAGATTCCATATCAGCTCCTTCCCTTGGTTTCAGCCCCAGAATCAATTGTTTCATGTCCTTCAGTGTATCTTCAAATTACTCCATTCGTTGATTCACAACCTCCCCGTTCTATTTGATTAAATCATTCATCTCATTGATGCACGTCTCTTGAGAAGTGAGCCGTTCATCCAAAGTCTTCCATCTTGTACCATCTGCCATTTTTGACTACCCACAAATAAATCCAAGGATGACTTGCTCTGATACCAAATGTAACAGATATGGGCAAGTAGAATACAAAAAAAGTAATTTCAACCACAACACAGACCAAAGGAGAAGGAATTTATTTGAAATTGGTATTGAACTTGCAAGAAGATAAAATTGATGATAAGTCTGGACTGGAAATTTAATTAGAAAAGCAGGGAACAAAAGATTAAGAAAATTAAGAAGAACATTTTTCCAATAAGCTGCCCTCCCCCGTCCACCTAAACTCTTTTTATTCTTCAAATCCCCAATTTGTTGCCATAATCAAAGCTGGTGATGAGCTGCTCCGGATCCACTTGATTGTGCCAGTAAATTGAGAATGATTCCCTACCTAATTACAACTCCTATGATTGCGCAAGGAAATTACGAGCGTGACCTCCGGCTGTAGACTAGCCGTTACATAAATTAGATTACATTGTAGTATTTCCTTTTTGGATTTTGGCTAACTTCAAAGTTTGTTCAAAATTTCAGTACTGTCTGTATTCATCGAGGGTGACCGCTGCATACTCGAAAGGAGCGGAGGAGTTTCATCTCCTCTTGATCAAGCACCATATCACGGTTTGTGGTCTATGTGACTGAAACAAGATTGTTCGAATCAGGTGATTATTTTATGATTAGTTTCTTTATGATTTTTTTTTTCTTTCTAGTTTATATCAGTTTAGAATTGCTGTTCATAGTTGCCTGTTCCGCAAGAACATAAAACAAAACCTCCTAACCATGAATATAAAAAGTTGAAAGGTATAGATTAACCTGAGAAGTGGACGTTACTGGCTTTAATGTATATGATCATGCCACACTAGCTTCTGCTTCTCTAAAATATCTCCTATATCTTTAAACACTTGTTCTTAATATTTGTATAAATTTCCTTTATCTGGTTGTTTGTAAGTTGAGAATGAAATGGACTTGGATTTCAGAAATATCAGTTTCATTCCGATGAAGCTTTTTCAGTCCATTTTTGTATTATAAGTTAGGTTTTATACTCCACATAAATGTAGAGATGTATTTAATCGCTATAGATTGAGGGGAGTGAATTCATTCAATACCAAATTAAATATGGTCTCTCAGTGAAATTAACAAAGCCAATACTAATGGTGTTTTCACCCATCTTAGTTAGTCCTCCCTTGTCAACGACCAAAGACATCCACATCTATCTTTTGCTGAAGATTTTAGTAGCATTCCATGGTTACTTAAGTATCACTATTGAATCAAGCGATTTTACAAACTAATGTTCAGTTTAGGATTTTGCATTAGTTAGGAGGCTGAACATGTGTTTTTATATGGAGAGAGGACTTCTGGTGATTTTGCATTAGTTCTGAGGTTTTATTCTATTTTCCTTTACGATCGCTGCTGCTTGCGTTGAAATCAATTTTAGGTCTTTTTTGTTATCTGTTACCTGAAAAATTATTTCGGGCATGGTTAACGGTGTGCTCCCTCTCTCACATGAGAGTGGGGGCCACACGTGATGGGATTCGTGTCCCAACATGTGGCCCTCACCGGATCCCATTACGTGTGACCTCCACTCTCATGTAAGAGGGGCATACTGTTCATTCATGCTCCAGTGTACTCCAGGGATGTAGAATAATTTCTCCTGTTACCTACCGCTCTTGTTTCTCCTTTCTGCATTGTAATAGTGTTCTTTTTTTATTTTTTTCTCAGGTATGGTTGACCAAATATGCTTAGAAAATGTCAAAAGTCAAAAAAGCTTAGCGGGTACTGATAATCATTAACTAGGAAAAGTATTCATCTTATACGGATGTCATGGTACAAAAGTCTTCCTCATTACTTTTGTTAAATGAAAGTATGACAGAAGATTGAAGAACTTTGCTTCTTATCTTTGACTTGTTATCTCCCAAAAGGTCTTAAATTCTTTGTAACATTTTCAATTTTATTGAAGTAGGAAGCTCAGGTGCGGCTCAAGTTAATGAACTAAGAAAAAGTCAGTCAAAAGAGTTTGGTTCCTGGAAAAGTATGGTGTTGACTCTCTGTCTTTTCCTTATTTGGAACTTCATCTCTCTCCCTCTTTTTATACGCTGAAAGATGGGTATATTTTGTAAATCTAAATCTTCTTACCAATGGCTTATGCTCCTCTTCATCTCCTCTTTCTGTTAGTTTTTGTCTTGCCAATTTCTGTTGTTTCTCAGAGTGAAAATACTATACATGTGGGCTCATCTATTATGGCAACAGACATGGCCACCCCATGGCTTTCACCTTCTGGTGATTTTGCATTTGGGTTTCAACAAGTGCAAGATAATGATCGATTTATGCTCTCCATATGGTATGACAAAATACCTGATAAAACCGTAGTTTGGTATGGAAATGGAGGCAATACTGTGACAACGGGATCCAAAGTGGAGCTAACTGCTGACCTTGGATTAGTTCTTAGTGATTCACAAGCAAAAGAATTATGGAAGTCTGGTTCCAATCGTAGTGAAGTTTCTTATGGCTTTATGAATGATACAGGCAACTTTGTGCTTGTGGGTAATGATTCTTTCAACTTATGGAATAGCTTCAGCAATCCAACTGATACCCTTTTGCCAACACAGATCATGGAGACAAATAGTGTGCTTTATTCTCGTCTGAGTGAAACCAACTTCTCAAGAGGAAGGTTCCAGTTGCGTTTGGTCGGAAATGGAAATCTTGTTCTCAATACCCGAGAAATTCTTACCAATCTTGCTTATGATCCTTACTATATCAGTAATACTTTTAACTCTTCAAATACGAGTAATTCAGACAACCGAGTGATTTTTAATGAGACAGGATATATGTATATTTTGAGAAGAAATGGTCAAAGATTTGATCTCACTGCGAGCAGAGTACTTCCATCTTCAGGATATTATCATAGAGCAACTCTAAACTTTGATGGAGTTTTTGTCCAATATTATCACCCTAAAGTTTTCACCGGAAGACCAAATTGGACTGTTGTCTGGTCTGAGCCAGCTAATATATGTGCTGCTATTGGGGGAGGTATAGGTAGTGGGGCTTGTGGGTTTAACAGTGTTTGCAGACTTGATGATTCTAGAAGGCCAATTTGTGAATGCCCACAAGGTTATTCATTACTTGATCCAGGTGATAAGTATGGCAGCTGCAAGCCGAGTTTCATTCAAAGCTGCAACGATAATAATGGGCAGAGTTCTGCACAAGATTTATACGATTTTGTGGAGCTCCTCGATACTAATTGGCCAACTTCTGATTATGATCATCTACAGCCAATTTCTGAATTAGATTGCAGAAAGTCTTGTTTGGATGATTGTTTTTGCGCTGTTGTAGTGTTTGGAGGCGATAGCTGTTGGAAAAAGAAGCTACCCCTCTCAAATGGGAGGAAGGAAAGAACCGTTGAAGGGAAGGCTTTACTGAAATTTAAAAAAGGTGATCTTCTTCCTCCAAGTCCCCCAGAGTATCCGATTCATCGCGAGAAGAAGGATCAAGACACTTTGATCCTTGTGGGATCAGTGCTTCTAGGCAGTTCGGTAATTTTCAATTTCGTATTAATTACTGTTGTTTGCTTGGGCTTCTTCTGCATCTACCGCGGGAAAACGAAAAAGCTTCAATCAGGTAATACAATTGTGGAAACCAATCTGCGTTGTTTTACCTATAAAGAGTTAGTGGCAGCCACAAATGGGTTCAATGAAGAATTGGGAAGGGGTTCTTTTGGCATAGTTTACAAAGGGGTAATTCAGATGCTTTCGACAAATGATGTTGCTGTGAAGAAGTTAGATAGGGTGGTTCAAGATGGGGACAAGGAATTCAAAACGGAGGTTACTGCAATTGCCCAGACTCATCACAAGAATTTGGTCCGATTGCTTGGGTTTTGTGAGGATGGAGAGCATCGTCTACTCGTTTACGAGTATATGGCTAATGGCACTTTAGCAGACTTTCTATTTGGAATTTTCAAGCCTAGTTGGACACAGAGGAGCCATGTTGCTTTAGGGATTGCGAGGGGGCTGGCGTACCTGCACCAAGAATGCAGCTCACAGATCATCCATTGCGATATAAAGCCTCAGAATATTCTACTCGATGAATATTACAATGCTAGGATTTCTGATTTCGGGTTGGCAAAACTCTTACAGATCAATCAGAGTAGAACCAATACTGCAATTAGAGGAACAAAAGGGTATGTTGCACCAGAATGGTTTAGAAACACTCCAATCACTGTAAAAGTTGATGTATATAGCTTTGGTGTTTTGCTGTTGGAGATCATTTGTTGCCGGAGAGGCTTGGAAGATTTGGAAACTAGGGGAGAGAAAGCTATTTTAACAGATTGGGCTTGGGATTGCTTTCAGGAAGGTAGATTGGGTGATTTAGTAGAAAATGACAAGGAGGCTGTCTTGAGTGAGTGGGATATGTTTGAGAGGTTTGTGATGGTTGCTATTTGGTGTATCCAAGAAGATCCATCTCTAAGGCCAAGTATGAGGGAGGTTATCCAGATGCTTGATGGTGTTGTTGATGTTACTAAGCCCTCATGTCCATCTCCTTTCTCTTCAACTTGATCAAATCAGCTAATTCAGTTTTTATTCGCTTAAATTTTTTAGGTCTTTTAAATTCTATATATGTAGAGTTGAAATTATATATATTCATTCAGTATATGTGAAGTGTGCAATACCATTTTGTTGTTTGTTCAGAATAAAGCATGATCAAGCCGTTTCATCTAAATTTCTGCCCCTAGGTTCCGTATGATAAGGATAGGTTCCTATGTTAGGTTTCATCTAGGGTTTTTGAGTCTATGGTGTTTTAGTTACTTTTTTGGTTGGATGTTTACGCATAACAGATGCACTAGGGAAGTTGTACAAGTAAATGGAGGTGTTGTGCGGGTGTTGTTGAAACTGGGGTGTGATGATGTTGATATCATTGTGGTAGGCCGCGATATTGTGAAATCCTCCTGTTCATATGCTAATGCTGCATATGCTCATGTTTGTTTTAGATCGAGGCTGCTGTGCTGGAGCAATTTCACAGGTATTGCTGAGATACTTTTATTAGCAGCAAAGTAAGTGTTGGATTTGGCTTCTGAGTAGAGAACAAGAAGAAAGCAATCAGAGCAATCAAACTAAATGTTGGATTTTAATTGGTAGTATATTTATACATTTTAAACATTTATCATTATATTGGTTATTGATACTTTTAAAATCTTATAATGATGACTTTAGATAATCTTATAATTAGGTATTTATTAATTTTTTAAAAGTAAATTTAAGATATTACAAACTCAGCTTAAAAAAATCATCAATAATCAATATAATGGTAAATATTTAAAATGTATGTATAAATAATTAAAATCTTGTTATTTCATAAATTTTAATATATTTTATCAATTTTGAGATTAAAAATATTTAAATTAATTTTCAAAAGTCAATAATAGTTCTTAATTTGGGACAAAAGAAATACATGATTTCATTCAATAAAAATAAACAAATGCATAACTATTACTTAGACGTAATTAGAAAAAATTGAGAAGACAATCTCCAAAATGAAAAAAAAATAAATGTTTAATCCCCTAATTGAAAAAATTAATAAGACAATCCCCAAAGTGAAAAAAATTAAAACTTTAATCAATTAATTGAAAAAATTGAGAGTTCAATTCTCAAAGTGAAAAAATATTAAAAGTTTTGGGTAATAATATATATTTATGCCTAATAATAATAATAATAATGATGGCGGGGGTGGGCCGGGGAGGAGCGGGGGGGTGGGGGTGGGTTGGATGTATAACTTAGTGTATAACTTAAGGAAAAGTAAGAAGTTATGTTTGTTGTGGTAGGATGGTTTCATGGTCGAAGTTTTAAACTCAACGTTGTGTGTTCCTTGGAGCAACAAAAAATATTCATATTTTGTGTTAAACATGCCACGTCAGCCAATTGCCACGCCTAGACTTGCACATCGGGCCAGCCTGGCCTGGCCCGGCCCAGGCTTGGCAGGCCTTGACCGTTGACCAGGCCAGGCCAGGCGTAAACATTAAAAAAACTAGTCCGGGCCAGGCCGGATTTAAAACGAAAAAAATGAGCCTGCTTTGGCCTGAGGGCCGGGCCGGGCCAGGCCTAAAGTTGAATAATGGGCCTTGAGTTCAGTCCTTAACCGTATGTCCGCCATTGTCCGGTCCAGTCCGGATGTTACATATTAACTCCACAATCCACATACATGACATATTAACATATATGATATATATATATATATATATATATATATATATATATATATTACTAATATATCTATATTACTCACTTACTCAGTAACACACACTGACACACACACATACACAGACGCACACTTACACACACACACACTAACACACACACACACTGACGCACACTAACACACACACACACACTGACGCACACGGCACACTTACACACACACACTGACGCACACTTACACACACACACTGGCAGTCTGGCACACACGCATATATAAATATATATAATATATATATTAATTACACAGTAGTGACAGTACACACTTGACACTACACAGTACACAGTACACACACACACACACACATATATATATATATATATATATATATATATTACTCATTCACACAAGTATATATTACGATATATATATATATATATAATTATATATACACACACACTTATAACTTTTAAAATATAATGCGACTCGTCCGTATTAAAAAAATAAATAAGAATTGATGTATTTATTAAAAATAATGAATTTACAAATTACAATAATGAATAATTATAAATTTATAACTTTAAAATATAACTTAAATAATAATTAATTATTCATTGATTACAAATAAATTCTTCAAAATTTTAAAATTTATGTCTTCAAATCTTCAAAATTTATGAAATTGAACTTTCACCAATTTCTGCTCCGACTTCGAGATCTTCCGAGCTATCTTGATCGTCTATTACGTCTTGTATTCTTCTTTGCGCCGCAAGATAATCTCTATAGCAGATGCATATTTCTAACGATTCCGGACTAAGTCTACTTCTTTTTTCATTTAATATCCTGCCAGATAAAGAAAAACAAGATTCCGAAGCTACTGTACTAGCTTGGATAGTTAGTAAATCATGGGCCATCGCGGCCAAAGTAGGAAACTGTCGTTTATGTTTATTCCAGAAAGCGAGAATATTAAAATTTTCAAATTCTTCTTCGGTCATAAAACTTCTAAAATCGGTACTACAATATAAACCAAGTTCGTTTAAACTACTCGTGTGTGTTGAAGATTTTGGTTTCTTAGATAGTGTTTTTAATAAGTTGGCATATTTAGAAGATGAAGGGGCAGGGGGCGGTGCACGTACAGATGTACAATATACAGATTCATACAATTTATAAAATTCAGTAAATGTAATATTAAATTTTAATTTAAGGTTATCAATATTACTACTACCTATATTTTCTACAATATCTTCTAAAATACTCTCTACACCTTCTAATTTTATAATTGGGTTTAATGCAGCGGCACAAGTAATAACAGTCGGCATGTCTTCAAAATATTTTTAAAATTTTTCTTCCATTGACAAAACAAGGGCAGACCAAATGTTATTATTTTTAAATTCTTTAAAAATAAATGATATTTCTAAACATGCATACAAAACATGATGAATTGTAGGATAATAAACAGCAGATAATATTTTTGTATGTTTTTTAAAAACTTTAAGAATCTTTAATAGTTGACCAAGTAAATCCCAGTCTTCGTTTGTTAATTCATGAACCATCAAAGTATTATAAAACTCCATAAGTATATTTTTACGTTTATAGACATCTCTAAATAAATCATATGTACTATTCCACCTTGTGTTATTATCAAATTTCACTCTTTTAAATTTTTCTCCTCTTGCATGACAAAAATGTCTAAAATTTTGAATTTTTCTGTTTGAACCATACACACAGGTAATCATATAACGAATCTTAGATATAGTCATTTCTAAATAATTAAATCCGGATTGAACAATTAAATTTATTATATGACAAATACATCTTACATGAAAAAATGAACCATTTATTATAGGTAACAAATCATTTTTTAACATGGTAACAGCACTAGTGTTATTGCTTGCATTATCTAAACTAATACTCATTATTTTATTTTTAATTTTGAAAGTACGAATAATCTCAATAATTTGACTATATATTGTTTGACCAGTATGAGGTAATTCAAAAAATTCAAATCCTATAATTCTTTTTTGCATAACCATTTCAGAATCTATCCAATGAGCAGTCATACAAATATAGCTAACTCCAGGTTGATGATTAGCAGACCAAATATCACTACTTAAACTAATTTTACCATCAAAATTATCAAAATATTCAATAAGTTCTTTTTTAGCTTTATTATATAATTTAATAGCATCACGTTTAGTAGTCATTCTACTTACTTGTTTATATTTCGGTTGCAATCCAGATTGAATGTACTCGGTACAGCGCTGATCCGCAAAAAAATTAAATGGGAGCTTGTAATGACCCAGAAAATTCATAAGACTGATGAATACGGTCTTAGAAAATTGATGTGATTTGAGGCTACGCTAAATCTCGGATGAGGAAGTAGTGGATAGTCGATTTGTGAAAATTTTAAGCTTTCGAGGATTCGAGCAAATTTTGAGGTTAACATATGAAGCTAACCCTGGTAAAGTGATGGACGATCACTGGAAAAGAATTGGAGTCCTGTCACTAATAGACTAGGACAGTGTTTATAAAACAATAAGTAAAACGATGCTTAGAATAAGATAATCGAGGTGATTAGTCGGATAGACATGAGTTGTGAAGAGTTAGAAATGAAACAAACTCTGATATTTATTGGTAATATAAATTCCAAGGATGGAATCATTTGTGAGGATTGAGTCTACAACTTAATTTGAGGAAAACAATTGTTGGGAGTTTAAAACCTAGAATTGGTTAAAGGGGTATACGATAATGTATACACTGAGTTAGGTATCTATATGGTATATAGGTACAGAGAACCTGATAAGGAAGAATTACCCTCATATTTTTGATTTACCTTATATTGAAATTTCGGGGACGAAATTATTATAAGGGGAGAAGAATGTAACGACCAGGAATATTTTAATATAAACAAAGGAAATTAGTAACAGTAATTGTAAATTTCTGGGCGATTAAATTAAATCTGTAATTGATGGCTTAGTTTATTTAATTACGTGTTGATACAATTAAAGGACTTATAGGGAGGTTCAGTTAATGGGTTGATTAAATTAATGGACCAACCTAGGTTGTATAATATCAAGGTATGATTATGCTAATGAGTTAGGTGATGATTTAATTAATTTGATATATAACAAGTTAATTTGGTGTGGTAAATTAATTAAGGTGGTTATTAATTAATGAGAATGCGTAAATATTAAGAAAGGGCAAAATGGCCAAATAGTCAAAGATCGACTAAAGGAAGTCAACAACCCGAATTTGAGTTCGGGATGGAATTGGGAGACGCGGACTGCACCGTTGAGTCTGGAACGTCGAATTTAGCTAGAAGAGATGGTAAACACATTTTGGTGTCGGGGTTGACTTTTTGGTCAAAGTCAACCGTTTGACTTGTAAATGTGAAAAGTCAAAATTTGAGTTTGGAGAAGAATTTTGAGAAACGGACTTCACCGTTGCGAAGGGAACATCGAATTTAGTAAGTATGGACTGTAAACACGATATGTGTTTCGATTGACTTTTTGGTCAAAGTTGACCGTTTGACTTTTTAGGATAAAATGTCGAACTTGAAGTTCGGAAGTGAATTTGAAGAAACGGATGTTACCACGACGACGGGGACGTCGAAATTAGTAGGAATCGACTGTAAGTTTTTAATTTTGACACTTCGGGTCAAAAAGTCAAAGAGCGGGTCAAATAATTAAATGTAGGACCCAAAAGAGAAATTTAATCCTACAGATTTTGTAGTGGGCCAGCTGGATTTCTCAGCAATTTAGTGTGGGAATTAATTAAGCCAACTCATCCTAAGGAAATCCACTCCAACCAATCACATTTCATTCTCATATCTTATCTTAGATATTATCAATTAAATTATTTAAACTAAACCCACTATATTGAGAGCATATTCAGCAAATTAGAAGAGAAAGAGAGAGCTGAGACTCACGCGAAGAGAGAGAGAGAAGAAGCCATGGAAATGGAAGAAGAAAAGCTTAAGTTTGATGAGCTAGAATGGTCGGATGAACATGGAGCAAGAATTAAAGATGAAGCCCTCATCATGGGGAGTCTCTAGAGCCAAGAAAGAAGATCATCCGTGAAGGTTTAAAATTTTTCTAAACTCCAACTTTTGTAGAAATTATGTTTTAGGGTTTCCTATATAGTTATTGTAGGAAAGCTTTGTATTTTGTGTGTTGGATCGCAGTGAATCCAAGTTCTAAGATGGTCAAGAGTTGGGGTTATGTGTATCTAGATGTATATAGCATGCTAGATACATAGATAAGTAAAAATGATTAAGGTTTTGTGTTGGTGAAACCTAGTTTTGATGGTTTTATTTTGATATAAACCAATTTTATGGTGAAAGGTTATATTTAAATATTCATAGGTGTTTATTATGAGTCTATAAATATTGGAGATGAGTTTATACGTGTTGAGGATGTATTTTTTTGTGCTATGAATTGATAAATAGCATACAAGAGGCTTTGAAGATTAAGAAACATGTTTTGTGCAAGAAAGTTACAATATTAGGCTATACTTTGTGTATAGACTACGTAATAATCTGTAAAGTGACTTGGAAGGTATATAAGGAAGTTATGTGAATACATAAAGTGGTTAAATGTATATATGTTAAGGTATTTGATGTGTAGAGTACAAGAATTCAAAGAGGGTTTAAAGTTATATTATGAAAGTTAGGCAAAAATGTCACCCATGTGTGAATTTGGCCATTTTGTGTAATTGGTGATCAAATAAGGCCAAAAAGCTAAGTTTGATATATATATATATATACGTGTGTTCAAGTTGATTTGGAAGTTATTTGGTTCGTATGGCGACAATTGTGGATTTTAAACGTTTTAAAACGTTCGCCGACGCCTAAGATGAACCTTTTGGAAAAATGAATTCAAATGAAAAGTTTTAAATAATTTGACGGCCCATGTAAGTTAAATAGGTGCTATATGTGTTAAATGAAGTGTTAGAATTAAGTATTGCACAAAGGGGGCAAGAATAGCTTATGTTTTGGAAATGATAAATTTGTGAAAAGTTGATGAAAATGACGTCAAAGTGTGATTTTTGGCAATTTTGAGAAATTAAAGTTAAAAGGGAGTCAAATGATTAAGTTTTATGTTATTACACATGTTTAGATTGATTTGGAAATCAATTGATGGAAGTTTGAATGAAAATGAGTTTCGAACGATCGAAATCGATCGTTTCGACCCGAAATGGATTTTAACGGACAAATATCGTCTCGTGCGAAGTTTTATGGTTTTGAAAGTTTGGACATGTCATATATAGGTTATATGAACTATGTCAAGTGTTGGAATTGAGTTTTGAAGCTTATGGCCAAAAATCACAAAGTTGGATTTCAAAGTTCAAAAATTTTCTAAGTCTGGAAATCAGTCGGACAGCCCTCTTACAAGCTAGCTTATCTCTAATTTTAAGAAGCCAAATGAGGCAATAGAAAATTTTATAAAATACTATGGTATGAGGTCTACATGTTTACCAAATTTGGTGTCAATTGGATGTACGGTTAAAGAATTAAAAATCACCAAAGCAGCAGCAAAAATCAAAATTTCATATTTCTGGGCCACGGCCTAGGCCAGATTTTCTAGGCCAAAATCCGGTCGGGGCCAGAATTGGCTGAGAGGTCACGGCCGGGGCCGTCGATTTCTAGGCCAAAATCCGGCCGGGGCCACGGTTGACAGATTTCAATAAAATGATATTTTTGACCCAAAATGAAATGTTTTGATACTAAATGATAGAGATAAGTTATGAAAACCCTAGATTGAAAAAAATGGACTATGTAAAGGGTGTTGCGGCATAATGAGATAATGAATGGCATAATGTAACATGCCTAAAGCTAAGTTAAGCATGTTTAAGGTTATGAAAAAGGTCGGGAACTAGCTAGGATGTATTATTAACCTATGTAAAGTATAATACATCAAATGTGAAATGATTAGAGACTAATGGTCTAATAATTATGGTTTAAGTGAAAGGAGTTATATAAAGTTTTATGATCCTATATTGATGCATGCAGTACAATGTTTACAGATAGTGCTCGAAGTAGCAACCCAATGCAATGAAGGATAGAAAAGACTATCAAGGAAGTAAAGGTTAAACTAAATAAAAGCGTGCAGGCAAGTCTTTCAGAACTTGCTCCTATGTGTTAAATGTTTTTATGTGAAAACATGTGATTATATGCCTTTGTGCAATAACATGCGATATATTGTCAATGTGCATAGATGTTTATTTTATATTGAGCTGATATGATATTATGAATGCGGTACATGAGATGTATGAAGCATAGTATTAAATGCAGAGCATGATACGCATAATATATGTATGAATTGCAAAGCATGAGATGCATGAAGCATGATAAAATGTAGCTACTTGTTACGTGTTAACTGTTGGACTTGCTGAGCCGTCGTGCTCATTCCACTTTAAAACAAACAGTTTCAGGAAAATACGAGAAGGCAGGAATTTCCGATAAAGCTAAAGGTTATAGAAGACTAATTGCGTAGTTTCGCGCGGAGTGTTAAATTGTTTGTTATAATTAATCAATTGGATGAATGAGATTCATTAAAGGTATAAATCGTCTAACGTGTATTTTGATATTGAATCTTATCGTTAGAAATTGATGGGTGTGATTGTATGAATCTATTAAAGTTAACCTCAGTTGTAAATTTGATTATAGAAGCTTGTAATAAGATACCATCAGAGTATCAGGGTCCAATTAGAGGTATATGTAAATAAATCTCAAATTATCGATTAGAGATGTGTAAATACAAAAAGATTTGTATGGCTAGGTGAATGATAATTATATTCACAGGTTTTTATATTTGTTTAAAAATCATAGTGTTTATGATTTCAATGATATTAGATTTGATCATGAGGTTATGATCGGAGATCTAAAGAGGAATGTAAAGATTTCGATTCTGAGACCAAATCATGCTAAAGTTGTATAAACTCTATTTTAAACAACTATAATTTTGTTATAAGTTATGAATGAGATTGTAATAGTTTTAAAATAAACTAGTTTAATTAATTATATTACTGAGATTTGTTGTGAAATTAAGTACAAGTTTGTACGTCTAACGAGCGGGATCTGTCGTGGCCAGCACGCGGATTTCCGGGTCGTCACAGTTGGTATCAGAGCTGATAGGTTATAAACCTTAGGTAGAAGTACCTTAGGCTATAACCTTGGTAAGAAAGAGTAAGGTTAGTTGCGTGTTCTAAAAAACCCAAGCGTATAGTAAGCTCATGACTCACGATTGTCTGGTGGAGCCCCTCAGCGAATGGGCGACTATGGCCTGACTAGGACAAGCTCCTCAAGCCATATGATTGTGGTAAGTTCCTGAGACCAAATACGTGATAAGTTTGATGAACATGGAAGGATTAGAGTAGAGAGCCATAAGTTGAGAAATATAGTTCTCAGATATTGGCTAAGGTTAAGAAAAATGTTAAATGATCTGTTAAAGGATTAACAACATGTTTAGACAGCAAGATGCTATAACCAAAAGATACTATGGGAAATAGTAGTAAACTCGTAAAGAGTGGTATGTGTTGAAATATGGAGTTTAAGCCATAAGTGCTGAATATATGAAATTCATAAGGTATATTTGAGGGGATTCAAGGAAGGATCTTCATGGATGTATTCAAAGCGAATAAAAAGGAAGGATCCTATAGTAGAATGATTTAAGATGAGTGAGTAGACTGTGAAATTAAACGATCCTAGAATAGAGGAGAAATTGTACTGTGAAATCAATTATAAAATAAGATCATGGTGATCAGAGTAAAATCATGGAATGACAAATGGTCTGTTAAATGATTAAGAGAATTTATAAATAGCATTATGCTATAAGAATGAAGATACTATGAAATAGTAATAAGTAAACTCTTGAAGTGCTGAGTGTTATAAGGTATGAATTGAGAAAATTCATATCAAGTTAAGAAGCAGCTAGAGGTTTGTGGGTTTGTAATTGAGGACTCATGTTAGTAGCTGAGTTGTACAATTCCTTGTATGGGCGGGGAATTTGTGCTTGGTTTTAGAACCGCTTAGCTTCCTATATTGATATAGTGGTTGAGTTGAACAGTTCTTTGTATGGGCAGGGGATTTGTTCTTGGTTTAACGACCGCTTAACTTCCTATATTGATTAGTGGCTGAGTTGACAAATTTCTTGTATGGGCAGGAGATTGTGTTTGGTTTGACGACCACTTGGCTTCCTATAGTGATAATCAATTGAAACCCGGTGTCGCGCTATTTGTTATATGTATGTTGAGAAGGTGATTCTTTTCTCATGTGTATAACAGATAGGTAAAGGATGTTAAGATAAGTTCGTGTTCTGAGAACTGACACGTATGGTAAGTTCGTGACTCATAGTCATGTGGTGGAACCCCTCAGCGAATGGGCGACTTTGGCCTGACTAGGACAAGCTCCTCAAACCATATGATTGTGGTAAGTTCCTGAGCCCAAATACGTGGTAAGTTTAATGAACAATGAGTGTGGGTAGAGTTAAGTAGCAAGATTAAAGCTATAATAGATATAATTATTAAGCTGGAAAAGATGAGGAAAAAAAATTGGTGAATATTTGAGGTTTTAGGATATTCCAAATCTTCTAGCTATGCTAGATTTTGAAATTCTTAAAATCGTGCCAAATTCGCACTGTTGTGCTTTTGAAAAGACAAATGAATTTTCTTGTTTTATTATTAAGTCGCAGTAACACGAGGTGTGGAGAAGTCCATCGTTACTGGTGATGACATAATAAACGATGGAGTCATCAATACAGAGTAACCTAGTGGTTGATGTTGCCTTAAGCCCACTGTGGTATGATGTAATAAGACAAAGTCATAAAATGATTTTCAATATTTTGAAACGTTTAAAGAAGAGTCTATGCTAATTGCTTCGGCTAGACAAATTGATTTGAAAATATCAAAATGTATTTATAAAATCATCACGTGCCATTAAAGCCATGGTGCAGAGATGAAAAAGACGGAATATTCAACGCACTGTTGCAACGGTGCGGTAGTATAAAGTCCTAAAAATGAATTTCGGTTATTTTAACCAATCTAAATGATTTTCAGTTCGTAATATACGAGTAGTTCAATGATGTGAGTCTACGTCATTTATTTTGACTGGACACTTTTGGTCAGAAATGACTCAAGTTTTATTATCCAATCCAAATTATTTGGAGCGGAATTTTGTAGTAAGTCTGAGGTGAACAACCCTATAATGGGGGATATGTCAGAACCATGAATAAAGAACCCACGAGGGGGCGCCCAAGAGTGGTGGCATGCTGATAGAACAAAATATGGGTTGGTAAATCCAGAGAGTTCAACCCTAATCGAAGTCGTTGTGCACAGCGCTAGCGTACGATAGGCTGATCACCTAGCGTACAAAACAATTGTGGAATGTTTTCAGTCTTTGTGATTGATAAACCTTCTCACAGATGTTCACGGTCTTTATGACCCCTCAGCATAGTATGAACGTTTTAATGAATATTTTGATTTTCAATTTATTCTTTTGTAAGATATTGATTTTCAATTTATCCTTTTGTAAGGTGTTCCAATGTTCTGGACATCGAATGGATAAATGGGTTATTTGAAGGGGGTTATTTTTACTTCCTGATTATTCAAATTCATTCACAGTTATTGATCAATTGTGAAGACTCCTAGAAGATGTTCTAATGTTCTGGACATCGAATGGGTAAAGGGGTAAGTGTGCTGTAATTTCGAGGACGAAATTCTTAGAAGAAAGGGTGAATGTAATGACCCAGAAAATTCATAAGACTGATGAATACGGTCTTAGAAAATTGATGTGATTTGAGGCTACGCTAAATCTCGGATGAGGAAGTAGTGGATAGTCGATTTGTGAAAATTTTAAGCTTTCGAGGATTCGAGCAAATTTTGAGGTTAACATATGAAGCTAACCCTGGTAAAGTGATGGACGATCACTGGAAAAGAATTGGAGTCCTGTCACTAATAGACTAGGACAGTGTTTATAAAACAATAAGTAAAACGATGCTTAGAATAAGATAATCGAGGTGATTAGTCGGATAGACATGAGTTGTGAAGAGTTAGAAATGAAACAAACTCTGATATTTATTGGTAATATAAATTCCAAGGATGGAATCATTTGTGAGGATTGAGTCTACAACTTAATTTGAGGAAAACAATTGTTGGGAGTTTAAAACCTAGAATTGGTTAAAGGGGTATACGATAATGTATACACTGAGTTAGGTATCTATATGGTATATAGGTACAGAGAACCTGATAAGGAAGAATTACCCTCATATTTTTGATTTACCTTATATTGAAATTTCGGGGACGAAATTATTATAAGGGGAGAAGAATGTAACGACCAGGAATATTTTAATATAAACAAAGGAAATTAGTAACAGTAATTGTAAATTTCTGGGCGATTAAATTAAATCTGTAATTGATGGCTTAGTTTATTTAATTACGTGTTGATACAATTAAAGGACTTATAGGGAGGTTCAGTTAATGGGTTGATTAAATTAATGGACCAACCTAGGTTGTATAATATCAAGGTATGATTATGCTAATGAGTTAGGTGATGATTTAATTAATTTGATATATAACAAGTTAATTTGGTGTGGTAAATTAATTAAGGTGGTTATTAATTAATGAGAATGCGTAAATATTAAGAAAGGGCAAAATGGCCAAATAGTCAAAGATCGACTAAAGGAAGTCAACAACCCGAATTTGAGTTCGGGATGGAATTGGGAGACGCGGACTGCACCGTTGAGTCTGGAACGTCGAATTTAGCTAGAAGAGATGGTAAACACATTTTGGTGTCGGGGTTGACTTTTTGGTCAAAGTCAACCGTTTGACTTGTAAATGTGAAAAGTCAAAATTTGAGTTTGGAGAAGAATTTTGAGAAACGGACTTCACCGTTGCGAAGGGAACATCGAATTTAGTAAGTATGGACTGTAAACACGATATGTGTTTCGATTGACTTTTTGGTCAAAGTTGACCGTTTGACTTTTTAGGATAAAATGTCGAACTTGAAGTTCGGAAGTGAATTTGAAGAAACGGATGTTACCACGACGACGGGGACGTCGAAATTAGTAGGAATCGACTGTAAGTTTTTAATTTTGACACTTCGGGTCAAAAAGTCAAAGAGCGGGTCAAATAATTAAATGTAGGACCCAAAAGAGAAATTTAATCCTACAGATTTTGTAGTGGGCCAGCTGGATTTCTCAGCAATTTAGTGTGGGAATTAATTAAGCCAACTCATCCTAAGGAAATCCACTCCAACCAATCACATTTCATTCTCATATCTTATCTTAGATATTATCAATTAAATTATTTAAACTAAACCCACTATATTGAGAGCATATTCAGCAAATTAGAAGAGAAAGAGAGAGCTGAGACTCACGCGAAGAGAGAGAGAGAAGAAGCCATGGAAATGGAAGAAGAAAAGCTTAAGTTTGATGAGCTAGAATGGTCGGATGAACATGGAGCAAGAATTAAAGATGAAGCCCTCATCATGGGGAGTCTCTAGAGCCAAGAAAGAAGATCATCCGTGAAGGTTTAAAATTTTTCTAAACTCCAACTTTTGTAGAAATTATGTTTTAGGGTTTCCTATATAGTTATTGTAGGAAAGCTTTGTATTTTGTGTGTTGGATCGCAGTGAATCCAAGTTCTAAGATGGTCAAGAGTTGGGGTTATGTGTATCTAGATGTATATAGCATGCTAGATACATAGATAAGTAAAAATGATTAAGGTTTTGTGTTGGTGAAACCTAGTTTTGATGGTTTTATTTTGATATAAACCAATTTTATGGTGAAAGGTTATATTTAAATATTCATAGGTGTTTATTATGAGTCTATAAATATTGGAGATGAGTTTATACGTGTTGAGGATGTATTTTTTTGTGCTATGAATTGATAAATAGCATACAAGAGGCTTTGAAGATTAAGAAACATGTTTTGTGCAAGAAAGTTACAATATTAGGCTATACTTTGTGTATAGACTACGTAATAATCTGTAAAGTGACTTGGAAGGTATATAAGGAAGTTATGTGAATACATAAAGTGGTTAAATGTATATATGTTAAGGTATTTGATGTGTAGAGTACAAGAATTCAAAGAGGGTTTAAAGTTATATTATGAAAGTTAGGCAAAAATGTCACCCATGTGTGAATTTGGCCATTTTGTGTAATTGGTGATCAAATAAGGCCAAAAAGCTAAGTTTGATATATATATATATATACGTGTGTTCAAGTTGATTTGGAAGTTATTTGGTTCGTATGGCGACAATTGTGGATTTTAAACGTTTTAAAACGTTCGCCGACGCCTAAGATGAACCTTTTGGAAAAATGAATTCAAATGAAAAGTTTTAAATAATTTGACGGCCCATGTAAGTTAAATAGGTGCTATATGTGTTAAATGAAGTGTTAGAATTAAGTATTGCACAAAGGGGGCAAGAATAGCTTATGTTTTGGAAATGATAAATTTGTGAAAAGTTGATGAAAATGACGTCAAAGTGTGATTTTTGGCAATTTTGAGAAATTAAAGTTAAAAGGGAGTCAAATGATTAAGTTTTATGTTATTACACATGTTTAGATTGATTTGGAAATCAATTGATGGAAGTTTGAATGAAAATGAGTTTCGAACGATCGAAATCGATCGTTTCGACCCGAAATGGATTTTAACGGACAAATATCGTCTCGTGCGAAGTTTTATGGTTTTGAAAGTTTGGACATGTCATATATAGGTTATATGAACTATGTCAAGTGTTGGAATTGAGTTTTGAAGCTTATGGCCAAAAATCACAAAGTTGGATTTCAAAGTTCAAAAATTTTCTAAGTCTGGAAATCAGTCGGACAGCCCTCTTACAAGCTAGCTTATCTCTAATTTTAAGAAGCCAAATGAGGCAATAGAAAATTTTATAAAATACTATGGTATGAGGTCTACATGTTTACCAAATTTGGTGTCAATTGGATGTACGGTTAAAGAATTAAAAATCACCAAAGCAGCAGCAAAAATCAAAATTTCATATTTCTGGGCCACGGCCTAGGCCAGATTTTCTAGGCCAAAATCCGGTCGGGGCCAGAATTGGCTGAGAGGTCACGGCCGGGGCCGTCGATTTCTAGGCCAAAATCCGGCCGGGGCCACGGTTGACAGATTTCAATAAAATGATATTTTTGACCCAAAATGAAATGTTTTGATACTAAATGATAGAGATAAGTTATGAAAACCCTAGATTGAAAAAAATGGACTATGTAAAGGGTGTTGCGGCATAATGAGATAATGAATGGCATAATGTAACATGCCTAAAGCTAAGTTAAGCATGTTTAAGGTTATGAAAAAGGTCGGGAACTAGCTAGGATGTATTATTAACCTATGTAAAGTATAATACATCAAATGTGAAATGATTAGAGACTAATGGTCTAATAATTATGGTTTAAGTGAAAGGAGTTATATAAAGTTTTATGATCCTATATTGATGCATGCAGTACAATGTTTACAGATAGTGCTCGAAGTAGCAACCCAATGCAATGAAGGATAGAAAAGACTATCAAGGAAGTAAAGGTTAAACTAAATAAAAGCGTGCAGGCAAGTCTTTCAGAACTTGCTCCTATGTGTTAAATGTTTTTATGTGAAAACATGTGATTATATGCCTTTGTGCAATAAAATGCGATATATTGTCAATGTGCATAGATGTTTATTTTATATTGAGCTGATATGATATTATGAATGCGGTACATGAGATGTATGAAGCATAGTATTAAATGCAGAGCATGATACGCATAATATATGTATGAATTGCAAAGCATGAGATGCATGAAGCATGATAAAATGTAGCTACTTGTTACGTGTTAACTGTTGGACTTGCTGAGCCGTCGTGCTCATTCCACTTTAAAACAAACAGTTTCAGGAAAATACGAGAAGGCAGGAATTTCCGATAAAGCTAAAGGTTATAGAAGACTAATTGCGTAGTTTCGCGCGGAGTGTTAAATTGTTTGTTATAATTAATCAATTGGATGAATGAGATTCATTAAAGGTATAAATCGTCTAACGTGTATTTTGATATTGAATCTTATCGTTAGAAATTGATGGGTGTGATTGTATGAATCTATTAAAGTTAACCTCAGTTGTAAATTTGATTATAGAAGCTTGTAATAAGATACCATCAGAGTATCAGGGTCCAATTAGAGGTATATGTAAATAAATCTCAAATTATCGATTAGAGATGTGTAAATACAAAAAGATTTGTATGGCTAGGTGAATGATAATTATATTCACAGGTTTTTATATTTGTTTAAAAATCATAGTGTTTATGATTTCAATGATATTAGATTTGATCATGAGGTTATGATCGGAGATCTAAAGAGGAATGTAAAGATTTCGATTCTGAGACCAAATCATGCTAAAGTTGTATAAACTCTATTTTAAACAACTATAATTTTGTTATAAGTTATGAATGAGATTGTAATAGTTTTAAAATAAACTAGTTTAATTAATTATATTACTGAGATTTGTTGTGAAATTAAGTACAAGTTTGTACGTCTAACGAGCGGGATCTGTCGTGGCCAGCACGCGGATTTCCGGGTCGTCACAGAGCTCCTTCTCAATCACTAGTTTGGCTTGCAACTCTTGTTCTAATATTTGATCATAACTCCAACTGTGACCGGAACGGTCAATTTGTGTTTGAGAGCTTTCGTCGGTTAGTTTATGCCTTTGCAAACACGATTGATAGTGTCGTTGTAGTGTGTTATTACCTTTAGTACCAAATAAGGCGTTGCATATTTTGCATTGAGCCTTTTTAACACCATCGGCAGCCCACACTTCGGTGAAATGTTCCCAAACCGGCGCTGTACGTTTGTTTTGTTCACCGGTAGGACGTGGAAATAACGGACTCGAACTCGTTCCACTATCAGGCCGAATGCTACTTTGGTCGTTTTGAAGAAATTGTGGCATTTGTGATCCGGATGCAGTGTTGGAAGAATCCATTATATTATAATAACAATATAATAATAATGGGTATAAAAATATAATAATAAAGGGTATAATAAAAAAATTGTATTAATCAGCTTGAGAGTTATAATATAAAGAAATTGAAATCTTATGGAGAGAAAATAATTAAATCAGTGTTGGAGACAAAAGAATGCTAAAATAATTGATCTTGTAACAATGATTGTGAATATCTATAATACAACACATGACTTTCATTTTATACAACTCAAATATTTCCGTTGAGCAATTAACCGTTGAAAATTTTGACCGTTGATTTTTTTTTGCACGTTTGATAACAGTGACTGATGCGGCGGCAGGCGCGGCAGGCTGGCAGGCTGGCAACGCAGGCGCAGGCGGCAGCGGCAGCCGAGTCATCAAATCCGTCGTCAGCGTCAGGCCGTCAGCGCAGCAGCAGCGTCCCAGGCTCCCAGCGCACGCCACGCGTCCCACTCGGCCGCTCCACTCACAGCCTCTGCGGCTCTGCTCGTGCCACGCGTCCCGCGTCCTCTCCAGCCTCAGCAGCAGCAGCGTGCCACGCGGCGGTCCACCACTCTGCGCTTGCCACGTGTCCACGCGGCCCACTCAACAGTCCACGCCAGCTGCTTGTTACCGTTGCTTTTAATAAATATTAATATCAGATAAAAAAAAAGAACAAGCCAAGAACGCCGAACGGTCAATCGGTCACAGAGACACACCGCATATATATTATATAATAATATTATATATACTTAATATTTATACACACAGTCTTATACACACGCAGGCCAGGCCGCAGGCTTCTGAATGCAGGCCAGGCCGGTCCAGGCCTCAGGCCGGTCCGCAGGCCAGTCCAGGCCGATTTTTTTTGCAAGGCCGGATCGGGCCAGATTTTAGCTGCAAAAATATGGCCTGTTGCTGTCTGGCAGGCCGGGCCAGGCCAGGTCAGGCTTTGACCAGGCCAGTCTTTGACCAGGCCGGATCAAGGCCGGACCCAGGCCGAACCGCGGGCCCCAGGCCAAATGTGCATGACTAGCCACGCCGCATGGACCTAAAGTAAGGGCTTTAAAACCCAAAAACAGCAAGAGTTCAGGGATATTATTTGTATTTAACTCGTGGACAGTTTTAATCACCAAAACTTGATTATGTACTTTATGAACTTTTTGATATTTCAAAATTGAATGTATGAATTTATTAATTTTGTTCACTATAATGTCATAATAAAACCACAAGTTATATTTTATATTCGTCAATTTTTGACATTCTATCTCCAAGTATCACGTTAAATTAACTTTTAAAAGGATTACTTGTCATATTCATACACCCGTATTTTTTTTTATTATTATGTCCTCATATTATATTATTTTATGAATAAAAAAGTATGGCATATCATATTGACACTAACAAGTGATAAATTTATTGTAAAATAGTTTAATGCAAAATACGATATCGATCCTACAAGGATTATTGAATTATTAATTAAATATAAATTATACTCAATTCTAATCTAGTTAACGAAAGATGATTTTTAAATTAATTAAAACTAATGAAAATCAAGACTAATAATTAAATGAAATTTTAATCAATAGAAGAAGGTTATGAGGTTCGGAATTCACAATATTAATTATGCATATCTTACTATTCATTATTAATTCGGAGTAGCAATTTAAAAATCAATTCAATGCTTTCTCAAGATTTTTTATTTAAGTCCATAAAAATATTTCTTTTTTATAAATTCTTATCTTCAAGGTTTATTGTATAAGACCAAAGCATTATATGTATCCATTTTAAAAAAAATAAATAATCTAAGTTCTTAATTAAAATATTTAGATCGCAACTCGGATTAAATTAAATTAATTGAAACTATTAAAAATACATGATATTATGAATGAAATAATTTAATTTAAATCAATCAAATAAATAAGAATTATTAACCATTAAAACTAAATTAAAAATTAATAATAAATTTCACAATATTACATATTAATATTATTTCATTTTACATCTCAGAATTTATTTAGCAATACATAGTAAAAACAAAAACAGAGATTGAGTGAATAAAAATAGAGTGGACCAGCATGATAAAGCTATTGCTGTAGCTACTCTACTTTTCTTCCTTATTGCGTTGCTGCTTCTTTATTAATATCCTTTCTCGGTTTCTGTGCCAAGCTCAATGATGCTTTCTATTGCTGCTTTGGTATTGTATTGCTGTGATGCTGATGCAAGCAAGCTGCTGCTTCACTAATGTGTAATATGTTCTCCTGATGCGGTTTCCCTTTTCAAGTTTGCTGAAACTCTTCTCTTTTCATTCATTCTTTTTCACTTGAATTTGCAATTAAATTCATAATTTGGGTTTTTTAATTTCTCAAAATCTCTACTCTAAATTAAATCCAATTAATATAAAATTAGACTATTAAATATATTTTTTTTAAAAAATAAATGTATAATAATATGCTCATTATCTATCCTTTTGAGACAAGAATACAATCATCCAACGCAAGGAACACAGCAATGGTAGGGATTGCTATTGGAGAACAGACTGTGGGCTCTCGTACTTGGCATGAAACTGTTTAAGCTAAAAGTCAAATAAGCTTGCTGGGAAATGATCGATCAACCAAACAGAACAAAATGCACAACCAATCAATACTCACAAGTCGCAATTAACCAACTAAAACATAATTCAACAAAATTAATAATTAATTTACAAATTCGTGTGCATAATAATGTAGTGGATATATTTTGTGTACTCAATATGTTTATCTAGGCATAATTAAATAAAGCATAATTATTGTTTAGCCATATGATTATGACTGGGATGATCATTAGCTGGAAGTTCAATTGTGACTGATATTCTATAATCATTAGGTAGGTTGCAAGTTCAAATCTTATTATGTAATTTATTTTCTCTTTATTTTCTCCTAGTGTTCATATCCCTTTAAAGTGGGAGTGTTGAAAATATATATAAAATAAATCTGACTTTTAATTTGTAAATCTTTTTAATTAATTAACAGTTTAATATTTTCAAAATCATATAATGTAACATTAAAAGAATTCTTATCCATTCGGATTTAAAGATTTATCAAATTAACTCTAAAAAAATCAAGATGGTATGTATTGATATTTGATAATCACACTAGATACATGCGCCAATTCAATATATTTCATGTATTGAGTCCTTTAAACAATTAATTTATGGGCCAACCGATTAGGTTTTACTATCGGACTTTAGCTTTTCACAATATATCCATTGAATTGTTTGGTATGGGCTAGTGAGGAATTAAGTAACTAGCTAGCTATCTAACTCCAGAAATTTAGTAGGATAGTTTTAGGGAAACTCCAAGATGGAAGGATGACTTTAAGCCGTGATGTTATTCACATGATATTGGGATTTGGATTTAGGTGAACTATTACTCAAGTGAAAGAGGTGAACTAGTACTCCCTCGGTCTTTGTATAGGCCGACTTAATTTTATTTTTTTGGATCAAATTGATCAATTTTAAAATTAATACTTAATTAAATTTATTTATATTTTTAAACTTTATAATCTATGACCTATACTTAAAAAAAAATTAGATAAATTTTGATTTTAAAATTGATCAATTTAACCTCAAAATTCAAAACTAAGCTAGTCTTTACGAGATTGAGAGAGCATTAGTACTTAAGTGAAAGTGATCTCTCTTTTTGGAATTTTTGTTGAATGCATGGTACTTTTATATCCCTTCATTCTTAATAATGGAGTGGAATTAATATTTAGGGTAATTTCAGTCCAATGAAAAATCATACAACATTTTAATACTAATATTTAGTGGCCTGATATACTAACAAGCCCCATATATATATATATATATATATATATATATATATATATATATATAGAGAGAGAGAGAGAGAGAGAGAGAGAGTTACAACTCTTAGCCATGACATACTACAAATATAATAATGTTAATAGTAGATTACTAGTTCATAAAATCTTAAACTTTTTACTCCGCGTTTCAGTTAGAGAATTGCGTCAATTTTTTCTATGATCCTCCATCTCATTCATTATGGAACGTCTTCAGATGGAGAGACGCTATCAAAATCATCCCAATTTTCCTTCACCATAGGTTAGATACCTTATGCAAAATCTAGTCTCCCTTTTGTATGTTGATCTGGGGATAAGATATACAAGATGAATTATGATAAGTCGATTTTATATTAATTTATTAGATATTTTATACTTAATTATTTGTGAGTTTTTAAATATTTTTAGTCTTATAGGTGATTTATTTAATTTTATGCATTATTATTATTTTTAGTATTTTTATATTATTTTTATTCAATTTATATTTATTTTTTGTAGGAAAATTAAAGGTTAATGGCAAAGCTGTAAATAAAGTGAAAATGAGCGGTCGCGCGATGCGCGCATAAGGAGAATAAGCCGTGCGAAGGGGGACGACGCCATTTTGGCCAGGAGAAGAGGATATCAGTCCGCGCCATGCGCAGAAGTCCTTCGGATGGTAAAAAAAAAAACACGCGCATTGCGCGGTGCATCAGCAGAAACATGCGCTGGCGTGGCTGCTGCTTGTTTCTTTTGTTTTTCTCTCTCCAGTGGGACCCGCCACCCACACTTTAATTCCATATTTCCTTCTGCAGACGCGTGGCAGCATTCTTCTTGCTGTCAGGCACACGGGTTCCGAAATAAATAAAAAGATCCAATTTCAATTCGGAGAAGGGACATAATTTTTATATTTTGTATTTTAATTTCAATTAGGGTTAGGATAATAATTATTTTATTTTATTTTTATTTTTATTTTAATTTTAAATCCTATTAGGGTTTGAAAAGTGTACTTCTTACTAGGGTTAGGAGGATTTTGGAGTCTATAAATAGAGGGTTTGACACACAATGTAAGAGACAACTTTTCTATTAGAAAATTCTCTCTTCTATTCTTTGGTGCTCTCTACAATTATGAGTAGCTAAATTCTTTTTCTTGGTTTAAGTGATTGAAGCCATCAAGATTTATACACTGTGAGATCTAATTTATTTTAATTGTTCAATTTATATTTTGAGTATTGAATATTTTTTTGTGTTAAATTTTATGATTGATCCGTTTAATTGCTAGGATGCATACTAGTTTATTATTCGCTGAAATCTATTGCTAAATTAAATATCAAATCCGTAATTGTTTGGTCACTTTAATTTGCGAAACAACTAAGATTAATAATTATTTTACATATCAAAATATTGTTATATTTTAGGAAAAATATTCATCTAAATTAAATACAGACGCTTGAATTGTGTTGTTTAGTTCAACGATTTCTCTATTTCTTTATGCTACTACTAGGTTAAATCTTTAGCGCTTGTCTGAGATTATTTAATAGTAAGGGTTATTTAGATCGCTTGTTTCTACATAACTAAAATTAAGGAAAGATAGAAAAATTATTCGAATGGGAGTAATTATTCCACGTTGAATATTTAAAATATAAATTGAGTTATTCTTGCATCAGTGATCAATTGAAAATTCTTGATGGTGAATGTTAACTTAAATCAAGGATTTTTTCTTCTCATTAAATTACTTTAGTAAATTTTATTTAAATTATTTTTTTAAACCCCCCCCCCCCCCCCCCCCCAATTTTGGTTTACGAAAACACAAAATTAAATTAATCATTCTCTGTGGGATCGACTCTTACTTACATTACTTCATTAATATTTTTTTAAAGTAAGATTTTATTTTTGGGTGCTTGACACATCACACCAAATTTTGGCGCCGTTGCCGGGGAATTGATTGATTTATTTTTATATTTTTTATTTTATTTTAGTAATTGTTCGTAGTTATTCTTTTTAGTTTAATTAATTGTTTATGACCATAATTCGTTCTACTAATCAAAGTGATTTAAGGTTTGATCCAGAAATCGAAAGAACTTTGAGCAGATTAAGGAAAGAAGGGCAACCAAATCTTGAAGCAAAAGACATCATGGCCGAAAATCAAACTTTGAAGGAACTTGCGACCTCAGATTTGAATCAACAACCTTTATGCATAACTTTTCCCAATTTAGATATTAACACTTTTTTTTACTTAAAGTCTGGTCTAATACATCTTTTGCCCACTTTTCATGGACTTACAGGTGAAGATCCTCATAAACACTTAAAAGAATTTCATGTGGTATGCACGAGCATGAAACCTCCCGGAGTGACCGAAGAGCAAATCAAATTAAGAGCTTTTCTATTCTCTCTAAAAGATTTGGCTAAAGATTGGCTCTACTATCTATCTTCCGGAAGTATAACCACATAGGAAGAGGTGAAAAGATTATTTTTGGAGAAATATTTCCCAGCTTCAAGGGTGGCCAGCATACGAAATGAAATTTGCGGTGTGAGGCAAAACCATGGAGAATCCCTGTACGAGTATTGGGAACGTTTCAAGAAACTATGTGCAAGCTACCCCCACCATCAAATCAGCGAACAACTCCTCATCCAATACTTCTATAAGGGACTCATGTCTACTGATAGAAGCATGATTGATGTTACTAGTGCAGGCGCTTTGGTGGACAAAACGCCCGAAGCTGCAATGAACTTAATTGCAAACATGACGGCTAATTCTCAACAATTTGGCGCTAGGCTTGATTTTTCGTCCAAAAATGTCAATGAGGTAAATATTTCTTCTCTTGAGCAACGAATTGATAGTCTAACCTCTATTGTTCGTCAAGTGGCTGTAGCTAATACACAACAAGTAAAAGCTTGTGGAATTTGTCCGGTAGTAGGACATCCAACAGATATGTGCCCCACTGTAAGATCCCAAATTTTATGAAATACAAAATTTAATTTTTCTTCATATATATTTTTTCTTGAAACAGTAGGTGGTTAAATTGATAAGGTTAACAGTTAAGTATGTTATGTGCAAATTTTATTATGTCGGACTATATTCGTTTGGTCGGAGAATATTCGTTTTGTCGGGGAATATTTGATTCGTACGACGGCGCCGAAATAACAAAATAATGGTGGACCCCCCACAACGAATTATTGTCGGATATAGAAAGCGGCATACGTAACCTTTCTAAATAAATATAGTCAACGGTACTATCACCTTGAACTGTTAAAATACCCGGTGGTAAATGAATAGTAGCAACGGTATTGCACAGTAGCATACGGTATTGAACAGTAACACACGGTATTGCATAGTATTTCATATTATTAAACTGATAAAGTGGTTATTGTACTATATTGACTTTATTGAACCAATAATTGTCACATGCATAATAATTCATATTATTGAGCTGATAATTGTCACAGTAGCATAAGCACAGTAATTCACTTTACTGAATCAATAATTGTCATTACACAGTAACGTGTTATTTTCTTATTTAATTTTAGCATTATTGTTATCTTTTTTATGATATTGATTAAACTATTGTATTCTATTATTAGTTAATTTTTTTGTTTATCTAACTTGAAAAGCCAATTACTCTGCATTTACAACAATTAACCATAATAATGAATAATTGTGAATTATTGATGAATAATTGAATTGATAAAGTTATTTATTTTTATATATAAAGTTAATTGATTTATTTAAAGTTAGTTGTTTTATATATAAAGTACATTGAATGGTATAGATTAAAAGATGATGTTTAAATGAATGGTTTAGATTAAGGAAATCTTAAAAGATGAAATGAGTGGTATAAATTAAACATTATCTTGAAATATACGGTTTGGATTAAATTAGAAAATCTTGGTGATGATAAGATTTTTTTGCTATAAATAGAGGCCTTAACTTAAGGATTTTTCATAAAAAACTTTCTTGCTTATTCTTTCTTTCACTCTCCAAATATTTTTTTGTATAAGTTCTCTTTGAGTGTGCTAAAGTCATCTTGAGTATTTGTAAAGATCTATAAGTGTACGAGTATTGACCAAATAAGTCTTTTTATAAAAGTTATATAAGTAACCACACACATCACACGATATTTATAAATCTTCCTTTAGAAGACTCTTCCTTTGGAAGATTCATTTTGAAAATCTTCCTTTGAAAGATTTATTTTGAAATATTATTTTCTTCAAAAATTATATTTAAGTTATTCTACTTTATTTTATTAAATCACTTTTGATGATTTCATACGAATTGGTATACACCATAAAATTATATATGGTAGTTACTAATTAAATTATAAAAATATAGGTTGACCAACTTCATATCCAGTCACGTGTTAAGGTAAGGGATACCATCTTTTTCATATTCCATTATTCAAACTTACTAAGGTAAGGGATTATCATTATTTGATTCTCAAAAATTATATCATTTCTTTCTTACTCATAAGATGTGTCATTTATCTCCATATATTAATTTGTGGGAATAACCTGACGACGCGGACTACCGCATGTTTGGTGAATAACCTTTCGTATTCATTTCTTATTAATTTATGGGAATAACCTGACTACGCGGACTACCGCATGTTTGGTGAATAACCTTTCGTATTCATTCCTTATTAATTTATGGGAATAACCTGACTACGCGGACTACCGCATGTTTGGTGAATAACCTTTCGTATTCATTCCTTATTAATTTGTGAGAATAACCTAACTATGAGGACTACCGCATGTTTGGTGAATAACTTTTCGTATTCATTCTTCATTAATCTCTGAGAATAACCCGACTACGCGGATTACCGCATGTTTGGTGAATTACTCTTCGTATTCATTTCTTATTTGTCTCTTGTTGGTAAAGTTTCCTGAAATGATTATATATTCTTTAATAGTTTGTGCTTCATTTAATATCATTTCAACTGAACCTTCCTATTTTTCTAAATCTTTCTATTGAACCTTAGCTGTTATTCTGTACCATGGATCTTAAATATCATTCTTGAATTTTAGTCCACATCACGTTGACAATTTGGACATTATTTGAATCTGCACAAAGAAAAATCATAAACTTTCGATATTTATTGATCATACTGTTTCTTTTGATTCATCATCTATATCACGGATATTATTCTAATCATCAAGAACCATGTTGTTGTGAATATTTGTGGCCTGGGGTACAGATGATAGGATAAAGGCGATATAATTGTTGTGTTTTTTAAGGCACGTGGTGAATATTCTCTTTGGCCTGGGGCAAAGATGAACTGTTGTTAGTATGATTATGACCAAAGGCTAAAAACTGGTATAATCATTACCGTTGGTGTTATATTTGAATATTTTTGGCCCGTAATGCAAAGATGAACTATTGACTGACATGATTATAATCAGGAACTGAAAATTTATATTATCATGACCAGTGGTGTTTAAGATGATAAAAATTGATGATATTTTTCTTAAAAAGAGACGCGAGTAGACATCATAGTCTACATTATTCTTCTAATAGATTGCTTTACGCTGCTATTATTGATATAAAGCTATTGTCTATTATATTCAATTAAGAACTCAACTGTTGAAGGCTAATGATAATTTATTTGTCATTATCTTAGTCATGATATTTCTTACTGGGCTATTTGAGCTCACCCTTTCTTTTGTTTCATGTTTTTTCAGAAAATGAGAGAATAACCGGGTCTAACATGGAAATGGAGTGACGGTCCGAGAGATAGCTATTGTAGTCTTCATATGTTGTATACAGTGTGGCCATAATAGTGAAGATTTAGTTCTGTATTATTGAGTTCTATATTTCTGTTCTATGTACTATTTGTATTAGAAATTATGTATTTTATGACGTCTCAAATTGGGCTATGTAGGCCTAGATTTGGGGGCGTCACATTTGGTATCCGAGCTTAGGAATATGATCTTTAATGGAGATCTGGGGTAAAGTAAGAGGAGAGAGACGAATAGATTACGTCACTAGTATGTCCTACATAAAATTTTGTTATCTAATAAGTTGGCTTGAATGTGGGGACAAGAAGTGACGAGTCAGTTTGTTTAACTAACCTTTATCTTATGACCGCAGTTAAGAATGGCTTCTGAAAATCATGGAATGAATTATCCACTGCCCGAGACGAATGTAGCTGAGAATTAGAAAGCTACAAACAATCCTCCTGCAGCTTCAGAAAATAATGCTGGTGATCATGCAAATCAGAATGGTTTCTTTAGAAACTTTATGCAATTTATCCAAAATCAGCCGAGGGGAGGTCGTAACGATGAAAACGCTGATAATTCAAGGATTGTCACCGTTAAGCAATTTAAAGAGTTGGGACCACCTGAATTTCGGGAAGCCTGAACCACTCAAAGCGGAGACATGGTTGAAGCAAACGACAAAAATACTTGATGTCCTGCGATGTGCAGATGATCAGAAGGTGTCATTCGCCACTTTTATGTTTCGAGGGGAGGCAGATCATTGGTGGGAGGCGGCAAAACGCATCCATCATTCGGCTCTCGAAATGTCTTGGCTGGAATTCCAAGAGCTGTTCAACAAAAAGTATTTTCCAAAAAACATCCGCCATATGAAGGAGGTGGAGTTCATAAAACTAGAGCAAGAAAATATGTCAGTTTCACAATATGAAGCTAAGTTTGCCGAACTATTTCGTTTCACGACTCATCTAGTGGATGACGAAGCACGGATGAGTCGGATGTTCTTACGAGGTTTGAGATTCGAAATTCGTCAACAACTTAGCTCTCATAAATTGACTTTGTATTCAGATGTTGTCGATAGGACTCAAAGGGTAGAGCAAACAGATGAAAAATTGCAGCCAAGAGTCAATGATCAGCGTAGAGAGAGAAATGACAACAACCATAGGAACGAGAACCATAAGGGAGGTAACCAGCACTTCGGTAGTAATCCCGCATCGAATAATAGAAGAGGAGAATCCAGTGGGAATAATTTCAAGAGAAAGAGATTCCATAATGATTATGGAAGAGCACCGGCACCAGTACTAGCACCGGCAGCAGTACCAAGAGGAGGAGATCGACCACCGGTAAGATGTTACAAGTGTGGTCAGGAGGGTCACATCAGCCCAAACTGTACTCAACAGTCCAAGTTGTGCTACAATTGCGGAAAATAGGGTCATGTGGCTCGATTTTGTCCTATTTCAAAATCAAGTCCAGCTGCAATGATGGTACTAAAAGCTAGCACGGATAAGGGAAATTCTATAGTTCAAGGGAGAGCTTTTGTTGTGACATCCCAAATGGCACGAAACCCGAACGAGGTGATAACCGGTAAGCTATTCATAAATTCTCATAAAGTCTATGCCCTGTTAGATACTGGTTCTACCCATTCTTTTGTCTCACCCACTTATGCTCAACGATTAAACTTAACTCTTGAAAATTTGGACTTTGACTTATCAGTTGAAACCCCATTAGGAGCAATAACCATTACATCTACGGTATATAAATCTTGCTTAGTTTAAATCAATAGCCTTATATTACCCGTTGACCTTATCTATTTGGAAATGCATGAATTTGATGTGATTTTAGGAATTGATTGGTTGACTAATCATCATGCTAAAATTGATTGCTTTCAAAAGATCATTAGTTTTCATATTCCTAATCAACCTGTCATACAAATTCAAACCATCAAACCATTGAAATCCATAACTGTCATTTCTAGCCATAAAACCACTTGTTTATTGAAAAACGGATGTCAAGACTTTTTAGCTCATGTCACTGACTTGAACAAAGATGTGTCAAATTTGAATGATATTCCTATTGTTAATGAGTTTTCTGATATTTTTTCCGATGAACTTCCCGGCTTACCTCAAAATCGGGAAATTGAATTCTGTATTGATCTCGAATCCGGTACCAAGCCTATTTCCAAAGGCCCATATTGAATGGCTCCTATTGAACTTCAAGAGCTAAAGGTCCGACTACAGAAATTGTTAGATACTGGTTTCATTCGTCCGAGTGCATCGCCTTGGGGTGCCCCTTTCTTTTTTTCAAGAAGAAGGATGGGAGTATGAGATTGTGTATTGACTACCGAGAGTTGAATCATGTCACCATAAAAAACAGGTACCCGTTACCTCGAACTGATGACATGTTTGATCAATTGCAGGGTGCTCAACATTTCTCAAAGATTAATCTCCGCTCTGGATATCATCAGTTAAAAGTTAAAGCTGATGACATTCCAAAGACTGCTTTCAGAACCCGCTACGGGCATTATGAGTTCTTAGTCATGCCTTTTGGACTAACAAATGCTCCTGCAGCTTTTATGGACACAATGAACCGAATATTCAAAGAATATTTGGATTATTTTGTAGTTGTCTTTATTGATGACATTCTCATATACTCCAAGAGTCGTGAGGATCATGAACAACACCTGAGATTAATACTCCAAAAGTTACGTGAGAACAAGTTGTATGTCAAGCTGAAGAAGTGTGAGTTTTGGCTTAAGAAAGTCACGTTCCTTGGGCATGTGATTTCCAGTCAGGGAATATTAGTTGATCCTGCAAAGATTGAAGCAACATTAAATTGGGAGCAATCTCGGTCAGTAACTGAAGTCCGAAGTTTTCTGGGCTTAGCTAGTTATTATCAGAGATTCGTAGAAGAATTTTTTTGAATCGCTACTCCATTAACTCAGCTGACTCGAAAAAGCACAAAATTCATATGGAACAAGGAATGCGAGAAGAGTTTTCAAGAACTTAAGAAGAGACTTATTTCAGCTCTTGTTCTGACTATACCATCAGGATCGGGGGAATTTATTATCTATAGCGATGCTTCAGGCAAAGGTCTAGGCTGTGTACTTATGCAACATGAAAAAGTTATTGCCTATGCCTCTCGACAACTCAAAGATTATGAGAAAAATTATCCTACTCATGATTTAGAGTTGACAACAGTTGTTTTCGTATTGAAAATCTGGAGGCACTACTTGTACGGGGAGAAAGTGGAAATCTTCACGGATCACAAAAGCCTCAAGTATTTCTTCACCCAGAAGGAACTCAACATGCGACAACGACGTTGGCTTGAGCTGTTAAAGGATTATGACCACACCATCTAGTACCACCCAGGAAAAGCAAACGTTGTAGCTGATGCTTTAAGCAGAAAATCTTATGCGAGTACAAGTGCAATGCTGACTACGCAGAAATGTATTTTGTACGACTTACAAAAGATGGAGATAGAGTTAAAACCACCAGGGACCCACATGAAGATTGTGTACGTATAAGTAGAACCAACTTTAATTGATAAAATTAAAGCTGCTCAAGCTACTGATTCGGAAATGACGAGTATTATGAAGAAAGTACAAGAAGGTACTATTCCAGAAGCAAAAATCGACGAGAAATGAATATTTCGACTCAACTCTCGACTCTGTGTTCCTAACGACCCTGAATTGAAACATAAAATCATGATCGAGTTCATCTCAACACACCGTTTGCAATTCACCCGGGAAGTACCAAAATGTATCGTGATCTTCGACATACATTTTGGTGGAATAATATGAAGAGGGAGATTGCAGAGTTCATCTCAAGGTGCTTAGCTTGTCAACGTGTCAAGGCAGAGCATCAAGTGCCTAAGGGTCCATTGCAATCACTCGAAATTTCAGAATGGAAGTGGGAACACATCACTATGGACTTCGTGACAGGTCTTCCCAAAGTTTCTCAAAGCTTTGATTGGATTTGGGTCATCGTAGATAGATTGACCAAGTCCGCTCATTTCTTGCCTATAAAAGAAAACTTTTCACTCGAGCGTCTGGTCGGTATATACGTAAATGATATTGTAAGATTGCATGGCATGCCAGTTTTCATAGTTTTTGATCGAGATCCTAGATTCACTTCACGCTTTTGGATCAGTCTACCAAAAGCTATGGGCACCGAGCTACGATTTAGTTCTGCATACCATCCTCAAACGGACGGACAATCTAAAAGGACGATTCAGACTCTCGAAGATCTTTTGAGACTTTGCGTGCTAGACATCAAAGGAAGTTAGGAAAAATACTTGCCATTGGTTGAATTCTCCTACAATAACAGTTACCAAGCAAGCATAGACATGACTCCATTTGAGGCTTTGTATAGACGAAAGTGTCACTCTCCAGTATGTTGGAATGAGGTAGGAGAAGTAAAATTGTTAGGACCCGAGTTGGTACGTTTGACAAGAGAAAAGATCCAAATGATCCGACAACGAATACAGACCGCGTAAGAATGACAAAAGAATTATGTTGATCTTCATCGGAGAGATGAGAGATTCAACGTCGGAGATCATGTATTCTTACGTGTTTCTCCATGAAAAGAAGTTACGAGATTCGGAAAGAGAGAAAAGTTCAACCCTCGATTTATTGGCCCATTTGAAATTCTCGATCGAGTAGGAACCGTAGCCTACAAACTAGCCCTACCACCAAGTATGTCTCATATCCATAACGTTTTTTACATATCTATGTTACGTAAATATGTGAAGAACCCAAACCACGTCATTGAGTTAGAACCGGACGTTATAGCAGAGAATTTAATGTACGAAGATGTACCTGTCAAGATCTTAGATAAGAAGGAGCAGATCCTACGCTCAAAGGTTATACCTTAAGTTAAAGTTTTATGGAGAAACCAAGATACTGAGGAAATGACCTGAGAGCTAGAATCTGAGATGAAATCTAAGTATCCTTATCTCTTCGAAATGTCAGGTACGTCAATTTCGGGGACGAAATTTCATAAGGAGGGGAGGTTGTAAGACCCTGAATTTTATGAAATACAAAATTTAATTTTTCTTCATATATATATTTTTTTCTGAAACAGTAGGTGGTTAAATTGATAAGGTTAAAAGTTAAGGATGTTATGTGTAAATTTTATTATGTCAGACAATATTCGTTTGGTCGGAGAATATTCGTTTTGTCGGGGAATATTCGATTCGTACGACGGCGCCGAAATAACAAAATAATGGTGGACCCCCCACAACGAATTATTGTCGGATATAGAAAACGACATACGTAACCTTTCTAAATAAATATAGTCAATGGTACTATCACCTTGAACTGTTAAAATACCCGGTGGTAAATGAATAGTAGCACACGGTATTGCATAGTATTTCATATTATTAAACTGATAAAGTGGTTATTGTACTATATGGACTGTATTGAACCAATAATTGTCACATGCATAATAATTCATATTATTGAGTTGATAATTGTCACAGTAGCATATGCACAATAATTCACATTACTGAATCAATAATTGTCATTACACAGTAACGTGTTATTTTCTTATTTAATTTTAGCATTATTGTTATCTTTTTTATGATATTGATTAAACTATTGTATTCTATTATTAGTTGATTTTTCTGTTTATCTAACTTGAAAAGCCAACTACTCTGCATTAACAACAATTAGCCATAATAATGAATAATTGTGAATTATTGATGAATAATTGAATTGATAAAGTTATTTATTTTTATTATGATAAATTATATAAAGTTATTTATTTTTATATATAAAGTTAATTGATTTATTTAAAGTTAGTTGTTTTATATATAAAGTAAATTGAATGGTATAGATTAAAAGATTGATCTTTAAATGAATGGTTTAGATTAAGGAAATCTTAAAAGATGAAATGAGTGGTATAAATTAAACATTATCTTGAAATATACGGTTTGGATTAAATTAGAAAATCTTGGTGATGATAAGATTTTTTTGCTATAAATAGAGGCCTTAACTTAAGGATTTTTCATAAAAAACTTTCTTGCTTATTCTTTCTTTCACTCTCCAAATATTTTTTTGTATAAGTTCTCTTTGAGTGTGCTAAAGTCATCTTGAGTATTTGTAAAGATCTATAAGTGTACGAGTACTGACCAAATAAGTCTTTTTATAAAAGTTATATAAGTAACCACACACATCACACGATATTTATAAATCTTCCTTTAGAAGACTCTTCCTTTGGAAGATTCATTTTGAAAATCTTCCTTTGAAAGATTTATTTTGAAATATTATTTTCTTCAAAAATTATATTTAAGTTATTCTACTTTATTTTATTAAATCACTTTTGATGATTTCATACGAATTGGTATACACCATAAAATTATATATGGTAGTTACTAATTAAATTATAAAAATATAAGTTGACCAACTTCATATCCAGTCACGTGTTAAGGTAAGAAATACCATCTTTTTCATCTTTCATTATTCAAACTTACTATGGTAAGGGATTATCATTATTTGATTCTAAAAAATTATATCGTTTCTTTCTTACTCGTAAGATGTGTCATTTATCTCCATATATTAATTTATGAGAATAACCTGACTACGCATGTTTGATGAATAACCTTTCGTATTCATTCCTTATTAATTTATGGGAATAACCTGACTACGTGGACTACCGAATGTTTGGTGAATAACCTTTCATATTCATTCTTCATTAATCTCTGAGAATAACCCGATTACGCGGACTACCGCATGTTTGGTGAATTACTCTTCGTATTCATTTCTTATTTGTCTCTTGTTGGTAAAGTTTCCTGAAATGATTATATATTCTTTAATAGTTTGCGCTTCATCTAATATCATTTCAACTGAACCTTCCCATTTTTCTAAATCTTTCTATTGAACCTTAACTGTTATTCTGAACTATGGATCTTAAATATCATTCTTGAATTTTAGTCCACATCATGTTGACAATTTGGAAATTATTTGAATCTGCACAAAGAAAAATCATAAACTTTCGATATTTATTGATCATATTGTTTCTTCTGATTCATCATCTATATCACGGATATTATTCTAATCATCAAGAACCATGTTGTTGTGAATATCTGTGGCCTGGGGAACATATGATAGGATAAAGACGATATTATTGTTGTGTCTTTTAGGGCACGTGGTGAATATTCTCTTTGGCCTGGGGCAAAGATGAACTGTTGTTGGTATGATTATGACCAAAGGCTGAAAATTGGTATAATCATTACCGTTGGTGTTATATTTGAATATTTTTTGCCCGTAATGCAAAGATAAACTATTGACTGGCATGATTATAATCAGGAACTGAAAATTTATATTATCATGACCAGTGGTGTTTAAGATGATAAAAGTTGATGATATTTTTCTTAAAAAGAGACGCGAGTAGACATCATAGTCTACATTATTCTTCTAATGGATTGCTTTCCGCTGCTATTATTGATATAAAGCTTATTGTCTATTATATTTAATAAAGAACTCAATTGTTGAAGGCTAATGATAATTTATTTGTCATTATCTTAGTCTTGATATTTCTTACTGGGCTATTTGAACTCACATTTTCTTTTGTTCCATGGTTTTTCAGAAAATGAGAGAATAGTCGGGTCTAGCACGGGATGGAGTGACGGTCCGAGAGATAGCTATTGTAGTCTTCACATGTTGTATACAGTGTGGCAATAATAATGAAGACTTAGTTGTGTATTATTGAGTTCTATATTTCTGTTCTATGTACTATTTGTATTAGAAATTGTGTATTTTATGGCGTCTCAAATTGGGCTATGTAGGCCTAGATTTGGGGGCATCACACCCACTTTTCAAGAGGAGTCCTATGAACAAGTAAATGCAACAGATGATTTTCCTGGTCAACCACAAAGGAGATATGATCCTTACTCGAACACATACAACTCAGGTTGGATAGATCATCCTAATTTCAGCTATGAAAATCTACAAGGGAATCAGCCCACAAATCCAAACTTTGCAAGCTACCAACAATACAAGCAGCCATATACAAACAAACAACAGGGCTAATCATCTAATTCTAATATGTCTTTAGAGAATTTGGTTAAACAACTTACCACTAACACTTTACAATTTCAGCAGGACACGAAGGCAAATATGCAGAATTTGGAAATCCAAATGGGACAAATGGCGACTGCAATCAGTCGATTGGAGGCTCAAGGTTCTGGAAAATTACTATCTCAAACGGTGGTGAATCTAAAAGAGAACGCAAACGCAATCACTTTGAGAAGTGGTAACGAGATACAAACTCCGGAAACGACAGAGTCTGTACCACCAGAGCAAGGCAAAACAGAAGCAGACCACACGGACGATGACGACAGTAAAGCGGAGGACAATGTTCTAGGAGACAATGGTACCCCTAAGCATAAATTTCCACCTCTCTCTGATTATAAACCGGTACCCCCTTATCCTCTAGCTTTAACAGAAAAAAGAAAATATGAGAAAGATTCAGATTTATATGAAACTTTTTATCAATGCGAGGTAAAAATTTCATTGTTAGATGCAATTAAACAAGTACCTCGTTTTGCTAGATTTCTAAAAGAATTGTGTACACACGAGAAAACAAGCACTCAAAAGGTATCAAAAGGTAAAAGTAGGAAAAAATGTGTCTACCATGATTCAAAGAAAACTTCTTACAAAGTGTCAAGATTTAGGAATCTTTATTATCCCTTGTAAGATAAGTGACACTAGATTTGAACAAGCCATGTTGGACTTAAGAGCATCTATTAATGTCATGCCATATTCTATATATGCTTCTTTGAAACTTGAACCTTTGAATAAAACTGGTACGGTGATTCAGTTAGCTGACAGATCTAATGCATATCCTAAGGGTATAATAGAGGATGTTCTTGTGCAGGTAAATAACTTAATTTTTCCTACTGATTTTTATGTGCTTGATATGGAGAATGGTGATCAAAATGCTCCTATTTTGTTAGGAAGACCATTCTTAAAGATATCCAAAACTAAGATATATGTTCATAGTGGTACACTTACAATGGAATTTGATGGCGAGGTTGTGTAGTTTAATATTTATGATGCCATAAAATATCTTAATGATGATAATCCTGTTTATTCTATTGATGTGATTGACTCATTAACACAAGAAATTTTTGAACTTGATGGAAAGGATGCAGTAGAAACGACAATCAGTCAGAATCTTGAGGAGGAAGAAGAGTTCGCCTTGACCAATGAATTGAAGGATGTTATTGTAACACTAAATAATTCTCCAAACGCAGGTAACGTTCCTTATATTGATCTTCCAGTTCCTAACGAAAAATCTCTACCATATGTTTTGCAGTCACCTACTCCAGAATTGAAGCCTCTTCCTGATCATCTCAAGTATGTTTTCCTTGGAGAAGAAAAGACATCGCCAGTGATCATATCCAATAAACTTAGTCCATCGCAAGAAGAACGCCTCGTGAAAGTTCTTAAGGAGCATAAGAAGGCCATTGGTTAGACGATTGCTGATATTAAGGGAATAAGTCCGTCGACATGCATGCATCGTATTTTACTTGAAGAAGGAGCAAAACCCACTCGTCAACCGCAAAGAAGAGTCAATCCGCTCATGATGGATGTTGTGAAAAAAGAAATTCAAAAGCTTCTTGAAGTTGGCATGATTTACCCTATTTCGGATAGCAGTTGGGTTAACCCAGTTCAAGTAGTTCCTAAAAAGACGGGAATAACTGTGGTCAAAAATTAAAATGATGAGTTAATTCCCACCCGTGTTCAAAATGGGTGGCAGGTTTGTATAGATTATAGAAAATTAAATGCTGTAACTCGAAAAGACCATTTTCCTTTACCTTTTATTGATCAAATGCTCGAACGATTAGTTGGTCATTCTTACTATTGTTTTCTTGATGGTGATTCAGGTTATTTCCAAATATCAATTGTTCCGAAGGACCAAGAAAAGACGACATTTACATGCCCATTTGGAACTTTTGCATATCGCCGCATGTCGTTTGGACTTTTCAACGGCCCCGCCACTTTTCAAAGGTGCATGGTTAACATATTTTCATATTATATTGAGCATATCATGAAAGTTTTTATGGACGATTTCACAGTTAATGGAGACTCTTTTGATAATTGTTTGCACAACCTTACACTTGTTCTTCAAAGATGTATAGGCACTAACCTTGTACTATATTCTGAAAAATGTCATTTTATGGTTGAACAAGGTATAGTTTTGGGTCATGTTGTTTCATCTAAGGGAATTGAAGTAGATAAAGCAAAAATTGATATTATTCAGTCTCTACCTTATCCCACTAGTGTGCGGGAAGTGCGTTCTTTTCTTGGACATGCAGGTTTTTACCAGAGATTCATAAAGGATTTTTCCAAGATAGCATCACCCCTATGCAAATTGCTACAAAAAGATGCAGATTTCAGTTTTAACAAGGAGTGTAAAACAGCGTTTGATAAGTTGAAGGAATTGTTGACTTCTACTCCAAGTTATGTGCGACGCAAGTGATTATGCAGTAGGAGTTGTTTTGGGTCAAAAAGTTGGGAAAGCATCTCATGCTATTTTATGCTTCAAGGACTTTGAACGATGCCCAGAGAAATTATTCGACCACTGAAAAAGAACTCTTAGCTGTCGTTTTTGCTTTAGAAAAATTTCGATCTTATTTACTTGGTACTAAAGTTATTATTTATTCTGATTATGCAGCTCTTCGTTATTTGATGACAAAGAAAGAGGCAAAACCAAGGTTAATAAGATGGATACTTCTCTTAAGTGAATTCGATTTGGAGATCAAGGACAAAAAAGGGACAGAAAATAGTGTTGCAGATCACTTAAGTCGTTTGACGAATGTGCAAGATGAGCTTCATCTAAAAGAGACGTTTTCTGATGAACAATTGTTCTCTGCATATAAAAAATCACCTTGGTATGCAAATATTGTCAATTATTTGGTTACTAACATTTTGCCTTCTAATTTGTCTAAAGCTCAAAGGGATAAAATCAAAAGTGAAGCAAAGTACTACGTTCGGGATGATCCCTACTTATGGAGATATTATGCGGACCAAGTAATTAGAAGGTGCGTCCCTGAAACTGAAATTGATCCTATTCTCACTTTTTGTCATTCGTATGCTTGTGAAGGTCACTTCGGATCTAAGAGGACAGCAATAAAAGTGCTTGACTGTGGTTTTTATTGGTCGTCTTTATTCCAAGATTCATATTTGTTTTGCAAGTCATGTTGTAATTGTCAAAAGATAGGTAATATATCCCAATGAAATGAGATGTTGCAAACCCCCATACTCTTTTGTGAAATTTTTGATGTTTGGGGTATTGATTTTATGGGACCGTTTCCTGTATCTTTTGGTAATGTCTATATTTTACTTGCTGTCGATTATGTTTCGAAATGGGTGGAAGCTAAAGCCACAAGGACTAACGATTCCAAAGTTTTTGCAGATTTTCTCCGTACTAACATATTTTCCAGGTTTGGAGTTCCTAGAGCTCTAATAAGTGATAAAGGCACTCATTTTTGAAATCGAACTGTGGAAGCTTTGTTGAAAAAGTATCATGTCACTCACAAGGTGTCGATTGCATATCAACCGTAAACTAATGGACAAGCAGAAGTGTCAAATAGAGAAATTAAGTCCATTCTTGAAAAGACAATAAATCCGAGTAGAAGATATTGGAGTTTGCGATTGGATGATGCTTTATGGGCGTATAGGACGGCTTATAAAACGCCTATTGGTATGTCACCTTACATATTAGTATTTAGGAAACCTTGTCACTTACCTGTGGAGCTAGAACACAAAGCTTATTGGGCTATTAAGAGTTTCAATATGACGATAAGTGATAGTGGAGAGCATAGGAAGTTGCAAATACAAGAGTTGGAGGAAATTCGCAATGCTGTTTATGAGAGTGCAAGAATTTACAAGGAGAAAACAAAGGTTTTTCATGACAAAATGATTTCTAGAAAAGAATTTACAATTGGTGAAAAAGTTCTTCTCTACCAGTCTCGACTTCGGTTGTTTCCAGGTAAGTTGCGTTCTCGTTGGGATGGGCCTTTTGTTGTGACTAATGTTTTTCCTTATGGTGCAGTTGAAATTCAAAGTTTAAAAACTTCTAGAGTATTCAAGGTGAATGGCCATAGACTCAAGCATTTCTACGAGGGATTCCAAGTAGAATACTCGAAAAAAAGTAGACCTTGAGGATCTGACTTATACTACTTGAAAAAAAAGAAAGCAAATTGTCGAGCCAATGACAATAAACAAAGGCGCTGCTTGGGAGGCAACCCAAGGGGAGTATAATTTTCTTTCTTTTTAATTTTTGCATTTATGTTTTAGTTATCTGTGCCTTTTTCTTTGCATTTTATTTTACATTGGGGACAATGTAAATTTTAAGTGTGGGGGAAGGGATTTAGGATTTTTGTTATTTTTAGGTCATATTTTGAAAATTTTAAAAAATTTTAAATTTTTTTAAAATTTTGAATTTGGTGGGTAAATTCACTGCAAACCCTCATGAGACAAAACTCGTCCACTTAGGGTAACCTTGGGGTTTAAAAGCTTGTTGCACATGCTAAGTGTAACCGTGTTTCCTACGAAAATGAGGTAGTTTTTTATTTTATTTTATTTTTAGGATGTATCACTTGAGCAATGAATTAATTAGATTTTAATTTTTAGCCAATGATAAAAATTTTAATTTTTATTTAATAACTTTTGAAAAAATAATAAATTTTTGCTTAGTTTGAATTTTGACTTTTTATTGATAATTACTTTGTTTGAGATCCTTTAATTTTTTATGCACTTATATCCATTTGTTTGAGCTAGTTTTAATTTAGAGAAAATTTATATGGTTAAATGCTTATAAAAGATATTGTTGAGCTTTATATCTTATTTGATCATTATTTGAAGTGAAATATAAGGCAAAATATAATTTGGAGGAGATGATTTAGGTAATTTTTCTAGGATTGTTAAAAGAAAAAATCTTGTGGTGGGTTGAGATGGAGCGTAAAATGCACTCACTCATAAACACATGAAAAAGTGAGATGGAATATAAAATGCACTCACTAAAGAAGAAAGAAAAAAAAAAAAAAAAGAAAGAAAGAAAATAGGATGGAGCATAAAATGCACCCATTAAAAGGAAAAAAATTAAAAAATATTTGAAAATTGATATTAATAATCCTAGTATGCCTAATTGTTTGAAACCTTTTGATCTTCTGGTATATATTTGTCTATATTACTAAAGAGTAATGTGAAAAATAAATATATTGAATTTTGTTGTATGTCTTTTATAAGGTAATTAATAACCGAAGTTTATCTGAGTTTTGATTAGTTCTGTACATTTGGATTCACACACACACACAAAAGGTCTTGATTAAAATAAAATTGATAAATATGTTGAAATTATGATCTTTGCATATTTTAAAAAAATATTTGAGGCTAATGTTGAAATTCATACTGATTTGTTGCTCAAGTAAGTTGTTTGGTTATTATTTTTAATTTTTATTCTTGTTTTGCTTGAGGACAAGGAAATAGTTAAGTGTGGGGGTATTTGATAAGTCGATTTTATATCAATTTATTAGATATTTTATATTTAATTATTTGTGAGTTTTTAAGTATTTTTAGTGTTTTAGGTGATTTATTTAATTTTATGCATTATTATTATTTCTAATATTTTTATATTATTTTTATTCAATTTATATTTATTTTTTGTAGGAAAATTAAAGGCTAATGGCAAAGCTGTAAATAAAGTGAAAATGAGCGATCGCGCGATGCGCGCGTAAGAAGAATGAGTCGCGCGAAGGGGGGCGACGCCGTTTTGGCCAGGAGAAGAGGATATCAGTCCGCGCCATGCTAGGAAGTCCTTCGGATGGTAAAAAAAAAAACACGCGCATTGCGCGGTGCATCAGCAGAAACATGCGCTGGCGTGGCTGCTGCTTGTTTCTTTTGTTTTTCTCTCTCAAGTGGGACCCGCCACCCACACTTTAATTCCATATTTCCTTCTGTAAACGCGTGGCAGCATTCTTCTTACTGTCAGGCACACGGGTTCCGAAATAAAGAAAAAGATCCAATTTCAATTCGGAGAACGGACATAATTTTTATATTTTATTATTTTGTATTTTAATTCTAATTAGGGTTAGGATAATAATTATTTTATTTTATTTTATTTTTATTTGTATTTTAAATCCTATTAGGGTTTAGAAAGTATACTTTTTACTAGGGTTATGGGGATTTTGGAGCCTATAAATAGAGGGTTTGACACACAATGTAAGAGACAACTTTTCTATTAGAAAATTCTCTCTTCTATTCTTTGGTGCTCTCTACAATTATGAGTAGCTAAATTCTTTTTCTTGGTTTAAGTGATTAAAGCCATCAAGATTTATACACTGTGAGATCTAATTTATTTTAATTGTTCAATTTATATTTTGTGTATTTAATATTTTTCTGTGTTAAATTTTATGATTGATCCGTTTAATTGCTAGGATGCATACTAGTTTATTATTCGTTGAAATCTACTACTAAATTAAATTTCAAATCCGTAATTGTTTGGTCACTTTAATTTGCGAAACAACTAAGATTAATAATTATTTTGCATACCAAAATATTGTTATATCTTAGAAAAAATATTCATCTAAATTAAATACAGACGCTTGGATTGTGTTGTTTAGTTCAACGATTTCTCTATTTCTTTATGCTGCTACTAGGTTAAATCTTTAGCGCTTGTCTGAGATTATTTAGTAGTAAGAGTTATTTAGATCGCTTGTTTTTGCTTAACTAAAATTAAGGAGAGATAGAAAAATTAGTCGAATGGGAGTAATTATTCCACGTTGAATATTTAAAATATAAATTGAGTTATTCTTGCATCAGTTATCAGTTGTAAATTCTTGATGGTGGATGTTAACTTAAACCAAGGATTTTTTCTTCTCATTAAATTACTTGCTTAATTACTTTAGTAAATTTTATTTAAATTATTTTTTCAAAACCCCTCAATTTTGGTTTACGAAAACACAAAATTAAATTAATCATTCTCTTTGGGATCGACTCTTGTTTACACTACTATATTAATATTTTTTAAAAATAAGATTTTATTTTTGGGTGCTTGCGATATCACAACAAATTAGCTATTGCATACTTCATAACCGCCTTGTAATACCAGGCATACGAATGTCAACTTTCGCATACCACAAATACAATAAAACTAATTTATATAGTTTATAATATCTTAACATTTGTTCACAATCTCATCAATTTGAATTGGATTAAGAAACTTAGAGAATTATATCAAGTCTAAACTGTCTAATGGATCAATGTAAAATAATAGTTAGAGAATTAGTTTCTTTGTTTGTACGTATAAAGAATGCATGCAGTCAAAACGAAGGGGCCGGCCGGAACAAAGAAAATTCTCAAGTATACTTTTGGTATTAATTTCATTACTGATTGAAAAAAATGACGCATAGCTAAGAACAAGCTATATTGTATTGTTTTTGCTAAGCTAATTAAGAACAAGCTATATATATATATATATATATATATATATATATATATATATATATATATATATATATATATATATATATATATATAGTCATTAATTGTGATAGTACTAATCATCAACCAATTTGCAGTCAATTCGGTCGATATAAAACCTCATTTGAGTGAGGTCGGTCATATGCGACGTTATGCTTTTGCTGAGCTAGTATTCCTATAAGAGTCAATGATCCAATGTTATTGCTATCAGATGGTCTCACGGCCAAGCAAAATATGTTGGGGACCATTAACCAACCTGTGGGGAACAAATATACTCTCCACATCAAGTAGCAAAATGGCCTCTTGCATGCGTAAAATGGGAATCCTTCAAGGTTGCTTATAATTCCTACGTAACACATTTAATTGAAAATCGTCCAATATATTTTTGATTTCGGATTTAATCGCTTCATAAGCTTTCCGTATCAGAAAAGTAAACACAGTACCGGTGTCAATAGCAACTCAACCACTAGAACTAATTGGTTTAAATATTTCCGGGTCTATATCGAGTCGTTTTCCCCCGCACTTATACCTTCCAAAGTTAAAAAGTAACGGCCAAATCTTATCACTCTAAGCCGCGTTGTATGCCCTAATACCTTTGCCCCCTTTCCCAAAATAATATGGTTATATCTGTAATCACCATCAAATATACTGCCCACCCAATAGGAAAACTTGGGGTAAGCCATCTTATAGATGTTGAACTGCTTTCGAAGGAGGTTGTGCAACCTACAACTGCATTGGGAATGGTTGTTATTTCCTGATCATATGTGATCAATCTAAGCTTTTCTGTACCTATATCTCCTTTAACGATGATTTGATCCCCGCCATAACTATTTTTGAAGGAGCATTGGCGCATTGGGTTACAACCGAAGCCATTCGTTGATCCCCTTACTTTCATACAGTAGTTGTTATTACATGAGACACGCTCATATGTGATGAAGCAGAAGGATCGTATAGCTGAACAGTTGTGCCCTCACACCCGATGCATGATGTATACTTAACAAACGTTAAGTTACTTCCAGTGTCGGGTACCATGAGCTGGTATATTGGCGGTACGGTTCCCCAATTTGTGTGCTCGCTAGAAAAATGTTTAATTCTTGATCTGGACCAAGAAAAGTCCGGACGCTTTCATCATTTTCATAGTGTAATCAGTCTTGATTATTGTTGGAGGGAAAATAAAGCCGCAAGGAATCAACTTAATTTTAATAGTTGTGGATGATGTTTTAGTGGCATTTATATTTATGAGTACCGTTACGGTGACAGTTGTTGATTTTTGGGTGTTCGGGCAACACATTGAGGTAGAGAATTGATATTTTCACAAACAAAAATAATAGTTCTACAAGGTCCCTCACATATGAATATTAGATAGGTCCCACACTCATGTGAGAGAGATCTTGTGGAATTTTTATTTTTGCTTGTGGAATTATCAATTTGATCTCTTGAAGTATGAGATAACAAAGAGAAGAAGGTGAAGAAAGTAAACAGGGTCATGATGATTGTAAGCTAGCAATGGATGTGAGCTTTTTATAGTTTGAAAACTTAAAAACTGTTACAGGTTAGGAATTGTGTAGGTAATTAGAGCATTGTAGGATGTCCTTTTTATAGTTTGAGAACTTAAAAAACTGTTACAGGTAGTTTGGGAGCAACCAAGAACTATACTCATGTCAAGGGTGTCTCTAAAAAAAATAAAATTTTACAAAAAGAAAAAATGAAATTCATAAAGGGAGAAATACGAATCAAATTAAAATCGTATCTTTGTTTTTTTTATAAATGTACTAGTTGATAGTCCGTGTAATGCACGTGTTAGCTTGAATAACGGATTGTATAATGTGTTAAACTTGCGATAGAAAGATAAAATTATGGGAAATGAATAACACAACTAATATTAACGCCATGTCTAATAATTTAATATTTAAATTAGAAACAAACAACACTCGTTAATTTATCCATATGAGAATTAAAAGAACTCGATGTATAGTCACAAATTGCAGCATAAAGACATGCATTACCTTAGTGAAGATACTACAATCAATTTTGAGGAGAAAAATTAGATCCTTCCTAATTACCTACCAAGTCATAATTCTCACAATCCATTCTTATATATAATAGCAAGAAAGGAGGCACAAAGTTTCTCTTTACATGCAACATCGATGATTATAAAAGTTGAGCACCAAATTTCTTAAATCTTCACAGAAAGTATTAACACCACTCAGAATTGAACGTCACTCATAAGAGTCGGATGATGAATGGAAACATTAATAAAAGTTATTAACTTCTTATTCATGAAATGTTTCAAAACCATTAACTTACGGGAATAACTAATTAACAATTATTATACTAATAATAATTCAAGCAAAAAGAAAGACATGAAAGCAGCAAGCTCTAGAATTAGTTAGTTACCTTTACTGAAGGGAGCCCTTGCAACTACACAAAATAAAAAAGGATCAGAATATACAATAGTTAGTAGCCATTACAATTAATAAAATTCAGCAAGCAAAAAACTGCAGTAATCAAACTGACAATAAAAGATAGAAGATTAACCATTAAAAAAGTAGTCTTTCTATGAAGTCGAACTCAAGACTGCAATTTACGTTTCCAAAAGCGATATGAAATCGAAAAAGCAACAAACAGTGTATCAATTATAAATCAAAACTCATCAACAGTGTAATATATGTCATTACACATATATAAACGTACAAATATACATATGGAGAGAGAGAGGTATATATAGTGGAAACTGGTGAAATTTGAACCTTTTTAGAGTGACGGAAGAAAGAAATTTGCAAAGGCAAATTCATGCCAATACCTAAAAATTATTCAAACCCAAAATTAAAGCGATTATTGTTTGAAAAAAATTCAAAAACTTAAATGAATACCATTGTAACACCCCATTTCCGGAGTGAAAAGAGAGGTTACGCACATAACATAATAAAACTAATAAACTGATATCCAAAACTTGAATATAAAACCGAATAGTCTAAATAGATAATTGCCAACTAACTAAAACATGGTCTGAGTATTACTACATTACTTAGAAACCAAAATATCAAATCCTACACAAAATTCAAATGTATGCAAAATCGAAAGGTGTGTTCGATACAAACAACACCAAACCGCAGAACAGAACAGAACAGAAAACTAGGGTCGACCCATACGCCTCCCACAACAAAACACCAATTGACCAACTCTCATCGGAACACACAAAATGGAGACGTCGTTGACTAATCACACCGCCACGGAAGTGTCATGCCTCGGTGTCAAGAGGACATGCCTGTAGTACTCCCACAGGTGGTTATAGCTCAGGTATACCCTACGGTAAATTCTAACAAAAATATCATGTCACAATATATACGACACAATACAAACAAAATGGATTCTAATATGCACATGCTAAACCGAAACGAATCAACACGAAGTCCTCAAAATATATTAGCATATTCTACAGAATCAGAATAAATACTAGACATGCTCTCTATGTCCAAAGAGTACAAGTTATGAATTTTCGAATATCTAAAAGCAAACAATTCTATCATAAGTATTTGACTATGAATAATATATTGAAATAGTATTTGAATTATAATCGAGAGACAAAACGAATAAACTTAAAATTAAAGAAATATCGCTGAAGGAGTACGGAATCCGTACCTGGAATAAGCAATGTAATACCCAAAATTATACTTCAAAACTGACTCGTTAAATTCCCTCCGTCGGAACTAATTAAACAAAATAAAGGAATTGATAAATAAATAATTAATCAATTGATTAAGTTTTACACATTTTCTTTCTCTTAGGCGAATCTGAAATCGTTCCGTAGAAAGAATTTACAACTGATCACTGATGCAAAAATAAATCAATTAATATTTTGAACATTCACCGTAGAAAGAACTACTCGCAGGTGGAATAATTTTTCTCCTCTCTCCTTAATTTTAGTTAAGTAGACACACGCGTTCTAAATTACCCTTACTACTAAATAACCTCCAGCACGTGTTAAAGATTTGATTTAATAGGAGCTTTAAGAATTAAAGAGATCGTTGAACTAAACAACACAAGCCACGTGTTTGCATTTAATTTAGATGAACATTCTTCCTAAGATAAAATAATCTTTTGATCTGCAAAATAATTATTAAACTTAGTTGTTTCACAAATAGCAGTAGATTAATATGAATAATAAACTAGTAGCATTCCTAGCAATAAAACAAATCAATCATAAAATTAAGTATAGAAGAATATTCAACAATCAAAATATAAATTGAACAATTAAAATAAATTAGATCTCACAGTTTATAAATCTTGATGGCTTCAATCACTTAAACCAAGAAAAATAATTTAGCTACTTATAATTGTAGAGAACACTAAAGAAAAGAAGAGAGAATTTTTCTAATGAAAGTTGTATATTACATTATGTCTTAAGCCCTCTATTTATAGACTCCACAATCCTTCTAACTTGTCCAAACCCTAATAGGATTTACAATTAAAAATAAAAGAAAAATAAAATAATTATTATCCTAACCCTAATTAGAATTAAAATTCAATTTGGAATCAAAAAGTAGCAAAATTCGCGAATAATCTGTTTTGGAACAATTAACGCGTCTGTCAAACAAGGCACTCGCTACAGTGACCGCTACGCCAGCCCGCGCATTGCGCGCCCCTGAGCTCCAAACGACGTCGTTTTGTTCCAGTTCTTGCTACTGTTCAGCATCACTGCGCGCATTGTGCGACTGCTTTCCATTAAACCGCCAAACGGCGTCGTCTGCTCCTCGCCTGCTGCTGATGTTTCCGCGCCTTGCGCGAACTCCTTTTAGCAGATTATTTACCGAAATGCCCTCAGCTTTAATTTTTCTACAAAAATAAATATAAATTAATTAAAAATAAATAAAAATAATATATAAATACTAAAAATCCTAAAATCACATAATAATAAATAAAATTTCTAAAATACTAAAAATAAATAAAAATACATAAATAAAAAAAAATACTATAAAATTACCTAAATTAACATAAATTAACTAAAGTCCTATAAAATCTATTAAAATCAAAATAAACTAAATAATTAAACTTTTAAGCACACAATAAATATAAAAACTAAGTATTAGGAAATAAAAATATCGTATAATTTAACTCTATCATTGGTCGTATGATAGATCGAGGTACCGTTCATAATCGAAGTTCGTCTCAATGGAATCAAGGGAGTCGGCTAGTTGTTGAGGGTTGCGGCGGCGCCTGGAAAAGGGAGGGGATAAATTCGCGCATTTGCTGTATATATGAGTTTTTGTGGGACATTGGGTGGTAATCGATCCCCTAACTGCAATTGAAATAGGAGGAGAGAATATGAAGAGGAAGAGTTGACTCGCATTTCCACCTTTTACTAAATTAATATCCAATTGAGTTAACTTGGCGAATTTTTAAATTAAACCGAGTTAACTTAGTTAGTTACTTTAATTGTATTTTGATTTTTTATATATAGTAATTGATTTAATACTTATTTGTATTTATAATTATATCATTGCTATATAATTATACTTTTAATTAAATTTTGGAATTAACAAAGGTCGTAGTAGTATAGCTGCTACATAAATATAAATATCGAGTAAGAATCAAATAATCAATTACAATAACTTATCAATATATCAATATTACATTATAATTTTATTTATTATGTAATATATTATATTACATTAAATTTTTATACTGCGAACAAAACTTTACGTATAATGTTTTTTTTCCCCTTTTCACATACTAGTCAGTCCATCAGATATAGGCTTCAAAGGGCTTCGTAGTATTTTCATTACTAAAACAAGAATCATTGTGAAGGATAAAGTTTCTATTATTGGTGGTAGACGCAACTCTTTCTGTTATCTTGTGGGTCAAGAATATTAGCTGTACAACCCATAACACTTGACTAATAACTTACTCTTTTTTTAATCGAAATGGGTAGAGTGTCTTATACAAATTTTAATTTTTTTAGAAGTAGAATTAAAATGCAAAAAAGAAATCTCAATTTCAGATTCAAGGAAAATAATATATATACAGGTATACATATTAATTGCAAGTACAACCGAATAAGTGGTGAAAACTGTTTTTCAATTCTGGCTGATAAATTTAATAATTTTTGATGCTATAGGCAAAGTTTTCATACTTGGACTGGTCATCGAACCAAAAAAGTTATTGGATGAATGAGTCACTGGTCTAATTAGTGGTCGGAATGTTACTGAACCGGCGACGTCATTAATATGTGATAAATAATTAAATATATTAATTATTATTATATATTATGTTATTGAACCGGTGACGTCCAATTAGTTTAAATTATAAACTTTCATGACTTAATCAGAAACATAATAAAACAATTGGGAAATAACTACTATAGATATGTCGCATCTCTCATATCATGAATTTAATTAGCATAATTACAATAACCCATTTATCACTATAGACAAAATTAACTATTTACATAGAGAGAATCTAAACTCTCAAAAAGAGAAAAAAGATTATTACAAGAGTGGAGAAAGCATAAAAGATTTAATCTCAAATTAAGAGAAAATAAGATTTTACAAAAGAGAAAAATAAACTCCACAAAAGAAGAAAATACGAACCAAATTAATAAGTGGCTAATGATATAAAAAAATAAAATTTAAAGGGGGTCTCTCCAAAAGAAAAAAAAGAAAGGAAATCTTTCCCAAATCTAAATTTGAACTTTTCAAGGCTAGCGCCTTTGTCAAAACAGAATGGAGAAAAATTCGTCACAATTAGTCTTTGTCCAACTGTTTAAAATAAGACATTTGACAATCATTTTTTTTGAAATAGACCTTCAACTAATTTAAAAAAACTCATTAATTTGAAATAAAAATCACATTAATTGAATTAATATACCCACAAAAAATATCCAAACATGCATCAAGTTGAAGAACAAATCAACACGCTAATTAATTCCAAAGGAATAGACAACAACATAAACGTGGCGAAGGTGCTAGACTCCGTTACCATTCTCTTAAAAAAAATTCAAATCTATAAATATTTAAAACCTTAAATAATAGTACCCTAGAAAAAAAAAACCTTAAATACTCTTTTTATTTTAAAATAAAATCAACATTAATTATTAAAATTAATTTGAGATATTATTTGTTCAAAAAATAATGTGATTCATTTAATTTTTTAAAATAAAAAAATAATTAATAATATTTTTAAAATATATTAGAATTTTCATAATTATATTACTTATAAATAAATAAATAAATAAATTAATTAAATCAACTGTGAGTTCGAAATGATCTCAAATTGATTTTAATAAATCAAATTAATAATTTTAAACTCGGATCAGCGATTAAAATGTAAAAATTATTCCAGAAGTGGTTGTTATGTTACTAAAATGCAAAACTCATTCTCTAATATGTGTATCTTTTTTATTTAATTTTTTTATAAACTCCTTTCTCAATTTTTTTTACATAATTAACCTTTCAATTTATATAAGGACTAAATAGATGATCCCTGACAATTTTTTTGTTAAAAAATTGACGGGACGTTATTAATTCTGGATAAAAATTCACCATGTCACATGTGTAACAATAAGGGCAATTGAGTAATCAAACAAAAACACAAAAAATTTAAACAATCTCACTCTCGTTCTAATCTGCATAATCTTTGACGCAAAATTGAACATCATCTCTCCTCTCGATCTCCAGGGGTGGATGAACAACAGGGCAAGGGGGGCATGCTCCCTCTTGATTTTTGAATATTTTTTGTTTGTATATGGGTATTAAGGTAAAGTGCCTGTCTTTAAAATAGAAAAAAAAAATTAGTAACTTAAAAAAATAATTTTGATAGAGTTCAAAGCGTGATCCGACCTGACATGCAGGTCTCAAAATATTACATTTTTGTTGGGCAGTACGATTTGACTTGGCTCGACTCAGCCCGTAAGCCCAAAAATCAATACCTTACCTGGTTAACAACTAAAGTCTACCAAGTCCAGGTTAAGCCGATCTAGTCCAACTTACTGTGCATGTCTATCCCTAAGTCGCACGCGCATGCACACACACACACGTATATATTTAATATTTTGATATTAAATATCAAGAGTACTATATTCTTTCTATTTGGGAAAAGAATTATTGAATAACTTGTAGAAAAGATTTTTTTTTCTTTATAAAAGTTATGTTCAAAGTGTGTTGTAAGCAAACATTAATACTCCCTCCGTTCGAAACATTGAGTTTTTTCTTTCATTGATTATTAAAAATTATTCTATTTTTCATTGGGTTTTTTCTTTCATTGATTATTAAGAACATTGTTATTATGACGATTTTCTGTCAATATTAAATTTCAAAGAGTAAAATTTATTATTATGAAAAGTTTAAGAGAAAAACTATACTTACTATGTCAAATGCAAAATTCAATATAGGAAAAAAAAAAAAAAAAAAAACAACAACAACAACGTAAGTATGATCGTCATTTCCGGATAGAGGTAGTACGTGTTGGAGAAATATCAAAATGTCAATTGACTCTTAGTTTGGGGTATAGGGAGTAACACGCTTCCCTTTTAATGGACTGGATCTCATTTTTAGTTACCTAATATCATTGCCATAGAAATATAAGACTTGTCATACTGTTATATTTTTAGATTTTCTTATGTTTAGAGACCCATTCTCAAAACTACAAGTGCCTGCCACCTGTGGTCATCTGTCTTAAAGGTGAAATAAAAACTCATTGATTAGAAAGATAGGCAAGTCTCCCCTTTGAAGGGCCAAAGTTATTTGGAAAAGTATTCCTTCATTACTTACTGTATATGAAAAGAAGCAAACAAAAGACATTGGTTCCGGGAAAAGTATGGGTGGACTTCTTCCATCTTTTCCTTGACTTGAAGCTTTATTTCTCTTCCTCTATTTATACCCAAGAACAAGTGTATATTTTTTTTAATCTAAATCATCTTAACAATGGCTTATGCCCCTCTTCATCTCCTCTGCCTATTAGTATTTGCCTTGCCACTTTCAATTGTAGCTCAGGGTAACAACAGTCGTATAGCTGTGGGATCATCTCTTACGGCAACAGACATTGCCACGTCCCCATGGCTTTCACCTTCTCATGATTTTGCATTTGGGTTCCAAAAAGTGAAAGATAAGGATCAGTTTTTGCTCTCCATATGGTTTGACAAAATACCTGACAAAACCATAGTCTGGTATGGAAATCATGGCAATACTGTGCCAAGAGGAGCCAAAGTGAAGCTAACCGCTGATCGTGGATTAGTCCTCACTGATTCTCAAGACAAAGAATTATGGAAGACTGAGTCCGCTCTTAGTGAAGTTTCTTATGGCTTTATGAATGACACAGGCAACTTTGTGCTTGTGGGTAGTGACTCTTCCAAGTCATGGGATAGCTTCGGCAATCCAACTGATACCCTGTTGCCTACACAGATCATGGAGGCAGGTGGTGTGCTTTATTCTCGGCTAAGTGAAACCAACTTCTCACAAGGAAGGTTTCAATTACGTTTGCTTCGCGATGGAAATCTTGTTCTCAATACCCGCGATATTGTTACCAATTATGCTTATGGTGCCTACTATCTCAGTAATACTTTTGGTGGTACAAATTATAGTAATACAGGTCACCAAGTGATTTTTAATGAGACGGGATATATGTATGTTTTGAGAATAAGTGGTGAAAGAACTTATCTCAGAACTGAAATACCTCCATCTTCAGGGTATTATCATAGAGCAACTCTAAACTTTGATGGAGTTTTTGTCCAATATTATCACCCTAAGGTTTTCACTGGAAGAGCAAATTGGAATGTTCTATGGACTGAGCCAGATAATATATGTGTTGTTATACCGGAAGGTTTAGGCAGTGGAGCCCAGAGAGGTTTAGGTAGCGGAGCATGTGGGTTTAACAGTGTTTGCAGACTTGGTGATTCTAAAAGGACAATTTGTGAATGCCCAAAAAGTTATTCATTACGTGATCCAGATGATAAGTATGGCGACTGCAAGCCGAATTTCACTCAAAACTGTGATGATAAAGGCTCGAGTTCTGCTGAAGATTTGTACGATTTTGTGGAGCTTATTGATACTGATTGGCCAACTTCTGATTATGATCTGCTGCAGCCGATTTCTGAATTAGATTGCAGAAACTCTTGTTTGTACGATTGTTTTTGTGCTGTTGCAGTTTACAAAGAAAGTGGCTGTTGGAAAAAGAAGCAACCTCTTTCAAATGGGAGGAAGGATAATAGTGTTAATGGAAAGGCTCTACTAAAAGTTAAGAAAGGTAATATTTCTCCACAAAGTCCTCGGGGTTTCCAGTTTTATCGCGAGAAGAAGGATCAAGACACTTTGATCCTTGTGGGATCAGTGCTTCTAGGCAGTTCGGTATTTTTCAATTTCGTATTAATTACTGTTGTTTGCTTGGGCTTCTTCTGCATCTACCACGGGGAAACGAAAAAGCTTCAATCAGGTAATACCATTGTGGAAACCAATCTGCGCTGTTTTACCTATAAAGAGTTAGCGGCAGCCACAAACGGGTTCAATGAAGAATTGGGAAGGGGTTCTTTTGGCATAGTTTACAAAGGGGTAATTCAGATGCGTTCGACAAATGATGTTGCTGTGAAGAAGTTAGATAGGGTGGTTCAAGATGGGGACAAGGAATTCAAAACGGAGGTTACTTCGATTGCTCAGACTCATCACAAGAATTTGGTCCGATTGCTTGGATTTTGTGAGGACGGAGAGCATCGTCTACTCGTTTACGAGTATATGGCTAATGGCACTTTAGCAGACTTTCTATTTGGAGTTATCAAGCCTAGTTGGACACAGAGGAGCCATGTTGCTTTAGGGATAGCGAGGGGGCTGGCGTACCTGCACGAAGAATGCAGCTCACAGATCATCCATTGCGATATAAAGCCTCAGAATATTCTACTCGATGAATATTACAATGCTCGGATTTCTGATTTCGGGTTGGCAAAACTCTTACTGATAAATCAGAGTAGAACCAATACTGCAATTAGAGGAACAAAAGGGTATGTTGCACCAGAATGGTTTAGAAACACTCCAATCACTGTAAAAGTTGATGTATATAGCTTTGGTGTTTTGCTGTTGGAGATCATTTGTTGCCGGAGAGGCTTGGAAGATTTGGAAACTAGGGGAGAGAGAGCTATTTTAACAGATTGGGCTTGGGATTGCTTTCAGGAAGGTAGATTGGGTGATTTAGTAGAAAATGACGAGGAGGCTGTCTTGAATGAGTGGGATATGTTTGAGAGGTTTGTGATGGTTGGTATTTGGTGTATCCAAGAAGATCCATCTCTAAGGCCAAGTATGAGGGAGGTTATCCAGATGCTTGATGGTGTTGTTGATGTTACTAAGCCCTCATGTCCATCTCCTTTCTCTTCAACTTGATCAAATCAGCTAATTCAGTTTTTATTGACTTAAATTTTTTAGGTCTTTTAAATTCTATATATGTAGAGTTGAAATTATATATATTCATCCAGTATATGTGAAGTGTGCAATACCATTTTGTTGTTTGTTCAGAATAAAGCATGATCAAGCCGTTTCATCTAAATTTCTGCCCCTAGGTTCCGTATGATAAGGATAGGTTCCTATGTTAGGTTTCATCTAGGGTTTTTGAGTCTATGGTGTTTTAGTTACTTTTTTGGTTGGATGTTTACGCATAACAGATGCACTAGGGAAGTTGTACAAGTAAATGGAGGTGTTGTGCGGGTGTTGTTGAAACTGGGGTGTGATGATGTTGATATCATTGTGGTGGGCCGCGATATTGATTTGAAATTTAAACCCATAAACCAACAATAGTAAGAATACTAATGCTAATTGTATTTGTTCTACTCTGATTGATCCAAAATTAGTATTAGTAACAACAATAAGAATAATAGTAACGATAATAAGAATATTAGTAACCATGCTAATAATAATAATACTAATACTACTACTACTACTAATAATAATAATAATAACAAGGCTTAAATATAGATTATTATCCTGAACTTTTAACATTTTTTTATTTTAGATATTGAACTCTTAATTTTTTCAATTAAGTGATCAAACTTTTAATTTTTTCTACTTTGAGGATTATCTTATCAATTTTTTCAATTAAGAGATTAAATTTTTAAATTTTTTTCACTTTGAAGATTTTCATCTCAATTTTTTCTTATTACGTCTAATTGATAATTATATGCTTGTTTAATTTGTTTCTTTTTATTGAATGAATTATGTACTTCTTTCATCCAAAATTAAAAGATTATTATTGACTTTTGAAAATTAATTTAAAATATTTTTAATCTCAAAATTAATAAAATATATTAAAAATGATGTAATAACAAGATTTTAATTAACAGTATATTTATATATTTTAAACATTCATCATTATATTGGTTATTGATACTTTTAAAATCTTGTAATGATGCATTTAGATAATCTTGTAATTAGGTATTTATTAATTTTTTAAAAGTAAATTTAAGATATTACAAACCCAACTTAAAAAAATCATTAATAATCAATATAATGGTAAATATTTAAAATGTATGTATAAATAATTAAAATCTTGTTATTTCATAATTTTTAATATAATTTATCAATTCTGAGATTAAAAATATTTAAATTAACTTTCAAAAGTTAATAATAGTTCTTAATTTGGGACGAAAATACATGTTTTCATTCAATAAAAATAAATAAATTGAACAAACGCATAACTATCACTTAGACGTAATTAGGAAAAATTGAGAAGACAATCTCCAAAGTGAAAAAAAAATAAAAATTTAATCCCCTAATTGAAAAAATTGATAAGACAATCCCCAAAGTGAAAAAAATTAAAAGTTTAATTATTCAATTGAAAAAAATTGAGAATTCAATCCCCAAAATAAAAAAATATTAAAAATTCAGGGTAATAATTTATATTTAGGCCTAATAATAATAATAATGGTAACGGGTGGTGGCGGCGGCCGCGGGGGGGGGGGGGGGGGGGGGGGGGGTATTGGGTGGGAATCTATGAAATACTCGCAAGCGCACAAATCTATTGTAAAATAGTTTAATGCAAAATACGAGATCGATCCCACAAGGATTATTGAATTATTAATTAAATATAAATTATACTCAATTATAATCTAGTTAACGAAAGATGATTTTTGAATTAATTAAAACTAAAAATTAAATATAATAAAAATCAAGACTAATAATTAAACAAAATTTTAATCAATGGAAGAAGGTTATGAGGTTCGGAATTCACAATATTAATTATGCATATCTTACTATTCATTATTAATTCGGAGTAGCAATTTGAAAATCAATTCAATACTTTCTCAAGATTTTTCATTTAAATTCATAAAAATATTTCTTTTTGTAAATCCTTAATTTCAATGTTTAATCATTAATGTATAAGATCAAAGTATTATATGTAACCACTTTTGAAAAATAAATAATCTAAGTTCTTAATTAAAACATTTAAATCGCAACCCGAATTAAATTAATTGAAACTATTAAAAATACATGATATTATAAATGAAATAATTTAATTTAAATCAATCAAATAAATAAAAATTATTAACCATTAAAATTAAATTAAAAATTAATAATAAATTTCAAAACATTATATACTAATATTATTTTATTTTACACCTCAGAATTTATTTAGTAACGCATAGTAAAAACAAGAACAGAGATTGAGTGAATAAAAATAGAGTGGACCAGCATGATAAAGTTTTTGCTGTACCTTCTCTACTTTTCTTCCTTATTGTGTTGCTGCTTCTTTATTAATTTGCTTTCTCGGTTTCTGTGCCAAGCTCAATTATGCTTTATGTAAGGAACACGGCAATGGTAGGGATTGCTATTGGAGAACAGACTGTGGGCTCCCGTACTTGTCATGAAACTGTATAAGCTAAAAGTCAAATAAGCCTGCTGGGAAATGATCGATCAATATTCGTATGAATGTAAGGCTAACACTGGGCCTCAAATGGTATTGGGCTTCGGCTATGTTTCTTGCACCTTAGTAAAGATAGCAGGTTAGTCAGCTTGGGCCAAAAATTATATTTTCTCACTTTTAAAATATAAAAAGAACACGTTAATTTCATATCCTTTTAATTTAAAAATTAATATAAATTCATTAAATTTTAATTAATAAGAATTACAAATATTATAAATTATTTAAACGGACAACCAATTACAAATTTTATTATTTTATCAATTTCGATTTAAACACAAATCAACTTGATTTCAAGAGATTTAAATTGCTCTTATATTTAGAAATGGAGAGAGTATCTTTATGAAATCACACTTCCTTCTAGGCTATTAATGTTCTAGATAATTTTAAGTTGTTATTATGTTAGAAATTTTAACAATGTCTCAAGACAAGATCATTGAAACCCATAATATTTTTAAATAATTTGATACGCAATTATATAAATTGTCTTTTCTTAATTGTTATATAATTTTATAATATTTTTAAATAAATTTTATTATTTTATCAATTTCGATTTAAACCCAAATTAGCTTGATTTCAAGAGATTTAAATTGCTCTTATATTTAGAAATGGAGAGAATATTTAGATACGAGTCAAATTAAATGGCTAATGATAATAAATTTCTTTAGAGGAGGGTGTCTCTAAAAAAAAAAAAGAAACCTTCCTCAAATCTAAATTTAAATTTTTAGAGGCTAATGTCTTTGTCTAGAAAGAATAGAAAAAAATTCGTTACAATTAGTCTTTGTCCGACTCTTTAAAATAAAATATTTGACAATCATTTTCTTTAAAATCAACCTTCAACTAATTTAGAAAAACTCATTAATTTGAAGTAAAAATCACATTAGTTGAATTAGTATACCCACAAGAAATATCCAAGCATGCACCAAGTACAAGAACACATCAACACGCTAATTAGTTCCATAGGAATAGACAACAATATATACGTTGCAGAGCGGGCGAAGGTGCAAGACTCCATTACTATTCTTTAAAAAAAAAAATCAAAACTATAAATATTTAAAACCTTAAAAAATAGTACCCAAGAAAAAAAAATCTTAAAAATACTCTTTTCATTTTAAATTTGATATATTATTTGTTCAAAAAATAAGGCGATTCATTTAATTTAAAAAAAATAATTAATAATATTTTAAAAATATATTACAATTTTCATAGTTATATTGCTTATAAATAAATAAATTAAATCAACTATGAGTTCAAAACAATGTCAAATTAATTTTAATAAATCAATTCAATGAGCGATTAAACTGTAAAATTATCGAGTTCATTGACTCGACAAGTGGTTGTTATGTGGCTAAAATGCAAAACTCATTCTCTAATAGATGTTTTTTTATTTTTATAAACTCTCTTCTCAATTTTTTTTATTACATAATTAACATTTTAATTTGTATAAGTACTAAACAGATAACTCCTGAGTCCTGATAATATTTTTGTAAAAAAAATGAACCGGGTGTCCCAATAAATTCCCATTTTAAGTTTTTAATTTAATTTAAATTTTTAATTTATAAGTTTTCAGTTTTATTTTTTTAAATTATATTGCCCTAACTCTGGTACTTCTGTCCTTTTTTTCAACCAAGAAAGTCAACAACGTCTCTTTTTTATTATTTATATTATTTAGAGGGTAAGTTATGTTAAAAAAAAAAGTTTAAGAAGGAGGTTGTAAAAAAGATTCTGACGGTCAATTTTATATTTTCATTCGTCTTTTAATTTTTTGCTAAAAATAAACTTTAATTAATTTATATTTATTATTTCGGTAGAGGATTAGTATCCTTAATGGTACTATGTCAATTGAGCTAACATAACATTTATTCCCTCATGTAGACACCCAAATTTTGCACTTTTGCACTAACCCTGACAGGAGGGCAGAATCGTCATTTGACCCGACGAGCGAAAAGGAAGGTGGACCCCAACATCAAGCCACCCCAGCGATTTACGGTCAAAGCCGCCACAACGGACAACGAACATCCGGTCACTTGAGGCAAGGCGAACAGTTGATCCAGAAAAACCTGAGCCGACCACAAAAGACGATTGATGGCCACTCCGCTTACGATGTTCGGGGGTCTCGCTCCCCGGTGAGCGAGCGGCTGCCCAGCTCGCCGGTGAGCTGGCGGGGGTGGAAAGGGGGTAGCGCCCCCTGGAAGCCAAGCACAATTATTAAATTCTATATCAAGTCGCAGCCCTCCGAACTAGCCTCCCAGAACAATGTGGCACGTTTCCCAGGGATTTCCGGATTGCAAAAATACAGCCTTCCAAAATAATACCGCAGAAATTGGCGAATTAAGACCGCGTGGCACGAAAATCGAGAAAAGCAAGCCAGACAGCCGCGGATGCATCTGCGGCCAAACGACTTTCAAGGTTCGCACGGCTCGAGGAGACGGCACACGGCAGCCGAGGAAGCGGCGTGCCGCCCAGCCGCAGATGGATCTGCGGCCAGCCGCAGATGCATCTGCGGCTGCCTGGAAATGGCTATAAATCGCCATTTCCACCCGAGAGCTGAAAGAAGAGGAGGAGTTTTGAAGGTTTTAGAGAGATAAAAATGGCGGAATAGAGAGAGAAACCTTCGGGTTTGTGAGAGAAATGTGAGGATTTGTCTCATTTTGTTCAATCTTCCCACATCATATTGTATCCTACATCCGATTTGAGGGCTAGTGTGTTATATCCATCAATATCAAGGCAATAATCTCGATCTCTCTTAGTATTGGTGCATGTTTTGTAGATTTATTAGATTTAATCTTTTATCTTGTTTTAGTGCTTTAATATTTTGTAAATATTTGTTTATTTGTGCATTTGTTGGGTGGATCTTCTGTGGATCCGAAAATATTTGGTGCATTGCGTTTTCAATAGTTTGATTTAGTGTATTTGGAAGTTAGATCCAATGTAGTCAATATATTGTAGATCTATGGATTAGGGACGGTTAGAGAGGATTTATGGCGGATTAAATCTCCTCCTAACCTCCCGATGATATCCTTTTAGTTTATTTGTTAGCATTTACGTAGGTAGCGATTGCGATGCGCTTTTATTGTAAATATGTAACTTTTCGGGCCTTAAAGCGATGTCGGATCAAAAATCGGGTTTAAGGCCCCGTAATAATGAAATGTGCGATTGTGGGCGTTTGGGGTTATTCGGATGGCTTACATGCCCGTGAATAGCCGCAACGTTATTTTGATGTTTGGTTTTCCTTTTTGACACGAAAAAAACGATTTTGGAATGAAATGATAAAGATTTTTATAAAATCAAGCAAATTAGGATATTAGATCCACGAGGATTAAAATTAAGAGTTTTGGCGAACTTAAATCCATGTTTGGCAAAAAGGCTTCATTTGGTTCCAAAAGGTAAAAAAAAAACGATTTCGCAAATAAATAAATGTTTTCATTAAACTTTGTGCATAGGGTGAAAGAGTTCTAGAAGTTGCCTTCATTTTGTTCATTTTATTATTAGAGGGCAATGTATAGTTTCGATACCTATTTGACAAAAGTTTACAAATTGTTTTATGAAAACGACACCTAATAAAACCCCCCCCCCCCATCGCTTTCGAAATTAAAATCAATCTTTATTGTAAAAAAATGAAGTCTTGTCAATTGGGTCAAAGGATGTCTAAAACGCTTTCCAGATAAACACATTTGCCATATAGAATCAAAGCAACTTTATGCAAAAGGACACCACAAACATCCATTTAGGCACACATACACACACGCGCGCACACGCATATTTTTAGGATCTAAAAGGATAGGAAAATATCGAGATTGCGGTAACCGTGTTTCACGGAAGTCGGGGGGTGCCTAACACCTTCCCCTCGCTTAAGCAAGCCCCCGAACTCTAAGAATCTCGGTTTGCGGACCAATTAACTCGGAGTCACATATGAGCCAGCGATTACGAAAACAAACTCGGATGAGTTGGTACATCCATTTCAAATATACCAACTGGCGACTCTGGTCAATTGGCTCATAAAAAATCGATCTTTCAAAACCCGTCGACATTAAGCCGACCCTTTTCAAAATCACATTTAATTCAAAAGGCTAAAATTGGAAAGGGACATTTTAATAATAAAAAACGAGACGGCGAAAATCCCGGCGTCGACACCTCATTTATATTATATAGGTCGTTTTAGATATTTTTATTTTTTTTCATAATATAAAACGTTTTACATATATTTAAGAATTTTTTTTTAATCATTTTTTATTTTACCCTTAAAGATTGAGTAATTGAGAAAGAGAGAAGGAGGAGTAATTAATTAGTGTATAAGTAGTAATAAAATTTTAAATCAATATTAATTATTTAACATTAATATTAATAAATTATTTTAATACGTATAATTATGTTTTAACCGATTTATATAATAAAAAAGAGAAGAGTATTTAACCTATTAATATTTAATATTTAGTCATCATCAAACAAACATTTATGGAACATTAATACTATTAGGTATGACTATTGACAAATGCATTTATATATTTATTGATATGGTTGAGGGAATAGGAGGGAATGGGTAATTATTTAAAGGCCCCTGATTGCTTCTTTGGGATTAAAGAATCTCCACGAGCAGAACGAGGCATCAAACAATGAATGAATGCCTTCAAGATTTAATTAAACCTTAGCTACTTATGTCAGTTTTTTCTTAGAGTCTGTTGATCGAATATTTTACGCAAAAAGGTATTTATATATTATATTCATTGATGTGGTACGTTGGGTATTAGCCATTTGGAGGTAAAAGAGTTATTTAATGGAAGAATAAATATAAATATATTATAATTAAATATTATATTTATTTATATTATTAAAAAACGGAATATAATATTAAAATTTATATCATATTTTATTTTTTATAATATAAATAAATATAATATTTAATTATTATATTCATAGACCTGTCATTCTTCCATCTTGTTTGGCAGACTTGTCACTCTCACCTTTCGGCTAGATGGAAATTTGTTATTGGACGTGGTCCAGCCCAGCCCCTTCTAATAACTTAGGACTGCAGCGGACCCCAGTCTCA